>VCJN01001439.1:0-17613 GCA_006384855.1 Tetraselmis striata
CTCGTTCAATTCTGCGTCGGGAACACCCTTCCATAATCACAAAATCGATTTTTTGGGTCTCCGGAAAAAATCCCCAAAGATGATCATCCAAGTTGCCCCTCACTGCCTCATGTGCCCACCCATATCGGGCGCGTGGCTTTGCGCCAAGTGCGTGTCTAAGCCCCATACTCAGTTGCGCGAGAGCGTTATGTATGTGGATGACCACGGACCACCAACACTTGGCATGTGCCACCTCCTAGCGATACACACATCTACCAGCCAAAATGCCATTTTCCACAGCATTTTTCAAGGAATTTCATATTAATCAAAATCCACGCCCCTACCGCGCCACCCCGCCCACGAAACGGTGCAACTGGCATTCCACCACGCGCCCCCATAGTAGAGCATTGCCCTACGCCAAGGGGGCCATCGAGCGCCTCTCCTACGTGCGTTCGCCACAGAAACAGCAGCATTTTCACCCCAAAACTGCTCCCCACAGTGGCCAACTTGACGTTGGGATGTCACGTCGTGCCTATAGCGACATGCTTTCGGTGGCCTACACGCACGGTGTGTGCAACTTATGCCAAGGGCCGTATCCACCGGGTTTGGTGCGACGAGTGCCGCTATTTCCATAGGTTTGGACGGTTGGCGCAACCCACAACTTTCTGGCGCCAACGCACCATGCAATGATTTCGCGTTTTTGAAAGGGCGCCCACAAATGGTCGTGTTGTCGCGCGGGTGGGTATAAAGCGCACAATAGGCGTTCGCCCGAACTATTCCCACTGTAGTTAGCATGTATGCACATGCAGCCGGCGTTATCCTCGCCCATGCATGCGCTTTGCGATCGAAAATGCAAAACCCGGACTTATGTGGAGGGGTGTGCGCCGCACCAAGCGCGCTCGACGAGGTCGCAATAAGGCGTCTTGGGACAGTGAGCCCTTTCGAGCCCGTGGCTCGCATGTGGATGCGTCATGGGCATATGCAACCAGTAGGAGCATTGGGGTGATTCAAACATGCCGCGTCGGCCGTATATGGCCGAATGACATATGGCCAACACACCCCTCCACATAAGTTTGGGGTCCCTTTTCGGCAGTCTCAAGACTTCACAAGTCTAGGGTACCTGAACGTAGGGTATATGAGATGAAACCCTGGAATCTCAGAGGGCTTTATAAAACCTGCATGACGAGTGGCTCAAACCGAAGCTTAATGACCTTTGACTAGGGAATCACGCTGCACTTGGTGCGTGGATGGGCGTCGCCTGCAACTGCACCAAAAACCGGGGTCGGTATCACGCACACGCCGACGCGCGTGCATAGGCAACCAAACGGCGGGATGGCCATGAACGCGTGAGGAAACACATTGGCGAGGGGCTCGGGTGCATTTGGTTGCGGTGCAGCCGTGTGGGCGGCGGCCAGTGCATGTCGCGTTGCGATACTGGCATGGCATCAGTGTCGGCCACGCGCGGCAACACCCCCTTGGCTTCAAAACGCTGTAACTTTTCAGGGTTTGCTCAGAAAAACTTTTTAAAAATATCACGCCATTCCTCGTTCAATTCTGCGTCGGGAACACCCTTCCATAATCACAAAATCGATTTTTTGGGTCTCCGGAAAAAATCCCCAAAGATGATCATCCAAGTTGCCCCTCACTGCCTCATGTGCCCACCCATATCGGGCGCGTGGCTTTGCGCCAAGTGCGTGTCTAAGCCCCATACTCAGTTGCGCGAGAGCGTTATGTATGTGGATGACCACGGACCACCAACACTTGGCATGTGCCACCTCCTAGCGATACACACATCTACCAGCCAAAATGCCATTTTCCACAGCATTTTTCAAGGAATTTCATATTAATCAAAATCCACGCCCCTACCGCGCCACCCCGCCCACGAAACGGTGCAACTGGCATTCCACCACGCGCCCCCATAGTAGAGCATTGCCCTACGCCAAGGGGGCCATCGAGCGCCTCTCCTACGTGCGTTCGCCACAGAAACAGCAGCATTTTCACCCCAAAACTGCTCCCCACAGTGGCCAACTTGACGTTGGGATGTCACGTCGTGCCTATAGCGACATGCTTTCGGTGGCCTACACGCACGGTGTGTGCAACTTATGCCAAGGGCCGTATCCACCGGGTTTGGTGCGACGAGTGCCGCTATTTCCATAGGTTTGGACGGTTGGCGCAACCCACAACTTTCTGGCGCCAACGCACCATGCAATGATTTCGCGTTTTTGAAAGGGCGCCCACAAATGGTCGTGTTGTCGCGCGGGTGGGTATAAAGCGCACAATAGGCGTTCGCCCGAACTATTCCCACTGTAGTTAGCATGTATGCACATGCAGCCGGCGTTATCCTCGCCCATGCATGCGCTTTGCGATCGAAAATGCAAAACCCGGACTTATGTGGAGGGGTGTATATATTTTAGTATTCGTTGTAAGGAGGTATTCTATATATATATATATATATATATATATATAGAATACCTCCTTACAACGAATACTAAACATGCACTCGTACCATCGATCGTGATGAGTACCGGTGTACTGCAACACAGGAGACGGGTACTACACCCGTGGAAATGTGGACTTGGCCTTCAGAGGACTACATGCTACGGGCAGTGACCCAAACGGGAGCAGCCGAACCTATGCGGGTCCATGTAGTCGAGCCGTAAGACAGCTGGCCCGGTGCGCCGAGGAACACAGCTGTGAGAAGAAATGTCAAACTGCATATCAATGCGTTGGTGCATGTGCGGCGGCGCATGGGCTGCCGCGCTGTCACTCAATATCCATCATAAAACTCTGCACGCGACGCCGGCAAGGGGGGAAGCCAGGGGGGTCAAGGCTTCCGCGCGCCAACGCACAACTATTCCATGCAACGGTCTGCATGCTGTGCCTGCAGCCGCACTCAGCAGCCAGCCCTGCGCCACAGGGCTCTTGCGGCTTGCCGCCTTGCGCTTCACTTGCCCCTCCCCCGCGCAGCCTTCCCGCCCCGGCCGCCGCCTCTCCCACCGCCGCGGCCCTTCCCCTTCCCCTTCGCGGCCTTGCCCTCCGCCTCGGTGAACTGCAGCCCGGCCGTGTGCTTCAGGCGCTCCTTCACTTCATCCGGGTCCGCCTCCTCCATGTCTTCCTCCTCAAGGGCAACCTGGCGGCAAGCAATGGAAACCAACCCCTCAACCACTCAGCCAGCAATTCCAGACGCGCCTAGTCGCCTCTACCAGGGTGGGCGACAGTGTAGGCTCCGAAACCGGGACGCACGGTCGTCGCACTGCGCTTCATTCATGCTCTACTTAACAATTGTCCTAAAGGGCCACTTCTCCCGGAGGGGTCAAGCACTTCGAGTGTGTGTCTTCACGTTCCGCCACACGGTTGACACAGACAGTCCGGCCTTCCACGCTCCGCTTTGTAACCCCACAAATACGATTGTGCACCATCTTGGCCCTAGCTGATCGACCCCAATCGCCGTGCGGTCTCGTGCCACCAGGGCATCCATCCACGCCCAGCAGGACCACCCTCCCTCCCTCCCCGCCCCAGCGAGCACACCTCCTCCTGCCCCATCTCCGGGTCGCCCTCCACGACCTCCGCCTCCGAGGGCGCCTTCCTCTTCTTGCCGGCCTTGGCCCTGGAGAAGCTCTGCTCCTCCACCATCATCGTCGTCCTGGCCTTCATGCCCGACTTGTTGAAGGCGCGCGTGAAGGCAGACTTCACCTGCGTCGGCACCTCCTGCGCCCATCGTCCCCAGAGCCTCAGCCTGCCCTTCATGCTCACACGCAAGGGAAGAGCTTGGCATGTCTAGGGTTTTCAAAACCCTAAAACCCCGAGGCCGTTTGGAAGCCGAGAGCGGTAGCAACACCAGGTAAGAGGGTTGGCCACACCGCAAATCGTTCCGCCAACAATGTTCTATGGGTTCTCAACCCTAAGTGCTGATTGAGTGCGACGGCAAAGGTATCTATACTTCTCAGGGTATTAATAAACACTAGAGCACCGGCTCAGGCAGGCGGCGATCGACATGGCATGGGGGCAGCAGGTGCAAGGGACCTTCATGGGGTCCTCCGCCCACGGCGCCTTGGACTTGAACTTGGTGATGTCCAGAACGTTGTCAAACTCTTCCCTGCACAGCCGGCAGGCCCCGCCGGGTCAGCAAGAGCCCGCACCCTGAGCATGCACCCTGCGCGCGCGGCTCATCGGCGGCAGCTTGGGCGTGCGGCGCGCACCGGTTGATGCAGTACTCGTGCATGGCCTCGATGACGCCGGGGATGGCGTCCTGGCCGTGCTGCCGCAGGGGCTGCGTGAGGATGTACCGGAGGCTGGGCAGGTAGGCCTGTGGCGGCGTCACGCAGCGGCGGAGGTGAGCAGCCAGGGCAGCCCCCAGTGTCCTGGACAGAGTGCATGGCTCGCGACCGGCGAGTTCGCCGAGGGTGGCACATCAGGGGCTCTGGTTCCATCAGCACCATTCATATATCTAGGGCTTTTGGTACCACCAGCAGCATCATCAAGTGCAGCGGCAGCAGCAGCTCCAAGTGCCATTGACACTCCCTCTCTCAAGTAAGTACTACTACCGGCCGCAATCACAGCATTGATGGCCGTTTACAGGTAGACTTCCAATGTAATCCGAGCAAGTCGCGATTGGAACCTATAGAAAGGTTGTCTATATGTTCCACAAGACCATAATCACACCCATAAGCTTAGCGTTGCCGTCCTCAGCGCCAGGGGGACTGCTGCGATTGATCCTTATGGTATTACCGGTACCTAGCCGGCTACACGTACCTGCTCCGCCCGGCCTGCAGATGGATTCTACGGCTCCGTAAGCGGCGGGCGCTCAGCCAACTAGCTTTGCCGTAATGTTTGCAGTGAATTGTGCGCCCACAAGTGCGGCGGTGCCCTGAGCAAAGGCTCCGCAACTGCCTACCTGGCGGACGGCAGCGCGGTCCGACACGCAGTGCCCGCCGGCCGCAAACAGCGTCTGCAGCTCGCCCAGCACGCGCTTCTGCTTGTTGGTGGTCGAGTTGTTGCCCATCCAGGCGGTGAAGCGCGGAAAGTTCATCTCCCCTGCGCGCCACACAGCTCACGCTCAGCGCCCATGTCGGCTGAAACTCCATGGCGCGACCAATACGCGCGCTGCGGGCATGCACATCCGGACAGCAGCATGGGCTGGGCGGGCAGCGGACAAGCCGGGATTACGCGCCTGGGAAGAGCCCGAAAGGCTCGCGGCTGCCGCGCATGTAGGTGCACGGGAGAACCGAGCCAATGGCGGTGGCGAAGGGCATCAGCCCCCACTCCTGGTTCTGCCGCACCCGCCGGTTGACGGCGTCGCCGTCAGAGAAGGCGTCGGCGGCCTTGGCGACACACATGAGCCGCTGGAGGTCGTCGCCTGCGAAGGAATTGCACACCCGCAGCGTCATCGCTTGGGCGGGCTGCCAACGGGGGGCCCTGCCCTGCTCACGGGGGTGGCCGCCAGGCAGGAATGCGCCGAGGGGCTATCGCGACGCGGCTGGCATTGTGGGCGTGGCGCACGCAGTATGCAAGCGGCAAGAGCTCACCCGCAAGCTGCGGGCGGTGGTTTAGGTAGTTCTCCTGCAGCAGCAGCGGCACCAGGTCCATGTCCTGCGCGCACAACAGACGGAGCAGCACAGGGATGAGCCGGTGCCCTTGAGCCCCCCGACTTATTTCCCCCGCCCCCTCTCCTGGATGCCCTCCTCCCATGACCGTTGCCAGGGGCCAACATGATGATCGGATTGCACAGCACCTGAAATACAAGGTCCATGCGGTCTCCGAGGGACAGCTTGGCGGACCTGGCGTCCAGCAGCTCCTGCGCCGCTGTAAAGGGACTGAGGTTGGCGTCCTGTTGCAACCAGCAGATGCCCCAGCGTCAGAGACATCGAGGCGGCACCCAGCTCATGCAGCGTGGTGGCATATCAGGGTATGGGGACTCCAGGAGTTTAGACCCCCCTGATGTCTAAAAGCTGGCGACGCTCAGCCTCTTGCGGTCTCAGGATGTGTGTGTGTATGTGTGTGATGTTGGGGGGGGGGGGGGGGGGGGGGGGGGTTGAAAGGGGGGGGCGGGCAGAGTACAAGTGGGCGGGAGAGGCGTGCGGCAGCACCTTGGACGTGCCCATCTTGCCCTTCACGTCGTCGTACGCCAGGGTGCGCTTGCGCAAGCGGATCATCTGCAGCTGCCCGAGGATGGCGCGCAGGTCGCCGTTGGCGCCCTCCACAAGCGCGTTCATCGTGGCCTCGTTCACCTGGGGTCGCATGCCCATGAGCGTCACGCCATGTCAGGCAACCGCATCAGCAGGGCCGGCATCTACTTTCAGGGGGGGGGAGGGGGGGGGGGTGGCTAATGCAGCTCTGTCCTGGCAGCTCGGGGCTGATGGCACATGCACAGACGCACAGACGCACCTGCAGGCCGCGGTTCGCTGCGATGGCCAGCATGCGCTTGCTGATCTGCATCGTGGTGGGGCGCTTGTAGTCCAGCTCCATCGTGTGGTTGCGCAATGACTTGAGCTTCTGGGAGTACTTGTCATTGCAGATGCAAATGATGGGCACCTGGCGGTACCAAAGCGGCAGACGATGAAATGAGACTACGGTCCCCCCCCTCCCTCCCCCCCCCCCCCCCCCCCCCCCCCCCCCCCCGCCAGCCACACAGGGTGCATTCCTGTGACATCTTCGGTGCGCTGCATGCCCAGGAGCCAAACCGCCTCACCTTGGCCTTGGCGATTATCTTGATGAGGTCGCCGATGCCGCCGCGGTCGCTGCCGCTCATGCCGTCCACCTCATCCATGACAATCACGGTCTTCCGGGCGCCGGCCCCGCCGCACGCGCCGCCGATCCCCATTGCCGTGTTGGTTGACAGCTCCCTGATGACGTTGGACAGCTTGCCGTTCACACCCTGCAGACCAAACGCAGGTCAGTCCGTTGATGAAAACGAGTATCGCACAGTTGGGGGATTGCTTCCTCTGCTCTTTGGGGGCCTGGGTGGGGAGTGAATCCCCTTTGCATCCAACACTGCTGCTGTTTCAATGCCATAATTTGCAGGTCTGGACGAGCATGTGTGCCATTGAGCGGGGCGGCATGTGGCCACAGAGCTGGCCGACCTTCAGGGCAGAGGCATCCGAGGTGTTCCGCGTGTCGGAGGCATTGACCTCCACGGCGTCAAACCCGAGCTCTTTGCACACCATCAGCGCGGAGCTGGTCTTGCCGATGCCAGGCGGACCTGGGCGCCAGACGAAGATCGTGAGCGCCCGCTGCATGTCATGGTTTGTTTTCGGGAAGCGTGCGTGGGCATGGGGAACATGCCATTTAGGGGGTGGGGGATTACTCACCACTGAGGAGCACCGCCCGCTTGGTCATCGCCTCCTGCACCTTCTTGCTGCTACTGGCAGCCTTGGGTGCCGGCTTGCCCTCAATGAACTGGCTGTGCCATGCGCGGAGCCACACGCCCAGGGTGCTCACCAGCGTGCCGTTACCGACGAGGTCACGTATGCTGGTGGGCTTGAAGAGGTCCACCCACAGCTGCGAGGGCTCGCCGCCCGCGGTGGATGGCCCCGCGTCCGCAGTGGCAGCCGCCGACTTGGGCGCAGCGGAGGAGGTGTCGGTGCCGCGGCGGGAAGTGGCGGGCGCGGGCTTCACTGGCGCAGCTGCTGGTGCGGCTGCGGGGGCTGCGGGAGTGGGGGTGTCGGCCGCGGGGGCAGCGGCGATGAGCGAGAACAAGCCGTCCTCGTCGATGAGGCGGACGTTGCACTCCTTGGCCTGTGCTCGGCGCACACAGGACGAGCCAGGCATGAGACGGAGCTAGGCATGAGGATGCGGAGGCATGCTGTGCTGTGGGCTGACACATGTGACACTGATTGGGCGGCGGGACATGGGGGCGATGTGTGTGTGTGTGTGTGTGTGTGTCGGTGGTGGGGGGGGGGGGGGGGGGACGTGGAGCAATGTGCCAACCGTGCAGGCCTGGAGCGCACCTTGTTCAGCTTGCTGTTGCCGCACTCCATGCCCACGAGCAGAAACGTGGTCTTCCTCGACACGTTGCCCGTGACGCGGCCGCCGTGGCGCTTGATGAGGTCCTCCGCCTGCTCACGCCGCAGGCTGTCCAGCACGCCCGAGATCACAAACGCCAGGCCTGACAGGCAGTCGGGGTGCCCCTTGGGCTCCTCCTGAGCACCACGGGACCAAGCACCGGGCAACACCATCGTCACTCGCGGGCGGAACGCGAGCTGGCACCCCCTCCTTTGAGCTCAGGGGCGGCCAGGGGGGTTAGCCTCGTCCCATCGGGCAGCTACCTTGTTCCCCGCGTTGGCGGGGTTGTCCGGTGGCCGCTGCGCCCAGCTGCCCGACGCCATCACCGAAAACTTCAACTCGCTGTCCGGGGGCAGCTTCTCCATGGCCGCAGCCACCGCAGCGGCCGCCGGGCCGGCGCCCGCAGCTGCCGGCGGGGCTTCCTTCTGCACGCGTGGCACGCCCGTCCTCACAATGACTCAATCAGGAACCGCCCATCGCGCCCTCGCCCCCCTTTGCACCCCCCGTCTTCAGCGCTTTAGCACTGCTCTCCCCGATCTCTGTGACCCCACCTTCAACACGGGAGCAGGCGCCTTTGCCGGCGTCTTCACAGGCGTCTTCACAGGCGTCCTCCCCTTAGCAGGGGCGGGGGCGGGGGTGGGGGCGGCGGCCCGGCTGCGCTTGGCGGCAGACTTCTTGGGCGCCTCGTCCTCGCTGCTGTCATCCAGCACCACCTGCGCGTCGCTGTCGCTGCTCGACTCCTGCCAACCGGCGCAAGGAAGCTCCCTCAGCGGGGAGGGCGGGGGGGGGGGGGGGGGGGGAGGCACTGCGCTGCGGCAGGCCGGCCCATGATCGCATCCAACGGCAGAGCCCGAGCACTGGCCAGGGCCTCACCACTTCAATGTCAAAGTCTGAGTCCGAGTCCGAGTCAGCCTTCCGCTTGCTCGCCTGTGTATCCGGCAGGATATTGAGGCTGGGAAAGCCGGCGGAGGAATGTGGGGCGACATGGCCTAGCTGGTGCAGCTGATTCATGCGGGGGGGGTGAGGGGCGGGCGGGGGTCACCCTCGGTGCGGCCTTCTTGGCGCTCCCCTTCTTTGGCGTGGCCTTCTTTGCGGGTGACTTCCCTTTGGCGGGCGTTCTGTGCGCACACGCGTTGCCCCGCCTCAGCCTCTCGGAAAGCCCCCCTCCCCCTGGTTGCCCCTTGCCCGCCCCCCTGTGCCAAGTCCCTATGCCGCGAGAGGGACGCAGCACCGTTGCTTGGCGGCGTCCTTGGGGAAGAACTTGCTCTTCTTGCCAGAAGGCGGATCAGGCTCTGCCTTGGGCGCCTACATGGACACAGTGTTCAGCTTCTTGGAAGTATCCCCCCCCCCCCCCCCCAAAAAAAAAACAGTAGCTGCATCGGCGCTTGAGTCATTTGCGGGCTGGAACCCTCCCCCACTTTCATGTCGGGACAATCAGGTGGACCGCTCCTACTGATTACCAACAAATAACAGGCTGTTCCAGCCGACAACTCCCCCGCACGCTCACCCGTTTGCTTGGCGTCACGGTGCTGGCGGCCTTCGCCTTCGCCTCCGCCTTCCCTCCGTTGCCATCAACCCCACCTGTCACAGCCAGCGGTCAGCCACAGCCACCACAGCCAGCGGCCAGGTCGGCCGCCGGCACGCGCAGCAGGCCCAGAGCGGCAACTAAGCCTGTCCAGAGACCGGCAGGCGCGCCGATACGATCCATACGGGAGGATACGGCGGCGATAGTAGCGTGTCCATACGGGCGGTTGCTCACCGCCATCTGCGCCCTTGGGCTTGGCGGCTCCACCGGCTGGGCGAGTGAAGAACGAGCGGATGTCCCCCGCCTGCTGATCGCGGTTGGGCCGCAGCATTCGATGTTAGCCAAGCGTGCCTATGATTGCGCTGCGCCATCGTAACTTGCGGCCAAACAAAGGGAGCTGACGGGGAGGGGGAGAGGAACGGTCAGACGGACAGGGTTGTTGGGGTTGGGGTTGGGCCGGGGGGGAGGGGAGGGGGGGGTGGAGGTGCCTTCGGGGGCATTTCGCCGCCGCAGATGACGGCGCCTCGGCGCGTTCTCTCTGTAGCCCGAAGTACGCGCTTATTCGTTTCGCGCTGGCCCGGGCGGGCGCTGAATCCGATAGCTGCGCACCAACGGTGAGCAGGGTTGGTAATGCGGACAAGTGGGATGCTGCAGTTTGGCAACCGCAAGCCACCAGCGACCGTGTAGTTCGCGACGATTACCTACCTGTACAACCCGCCTGCTTCTGCTTTTAGCAGTAAGTGGATTTGTTACTGCCCATTTTGTAATTCGCACCGATACTTCTACTTTCGGGTACAACCCGCCTCCGCATTTTAGCGCCTCACCGAGTCACCGCCAGCTCTGTCCGCCAAATGCAGTAGCGACTTACCGGTGTTTTAAATATGGTACCGGAGATACTGCTTTTAGCGGTGGATTTGTTACTCGTATTTTTGTAACTCACACCGATAGCCGCCCTACTGCGCTGGCGGATGAAGAATATAGCGAATGTAAAAAATAAACATAGTAGCTTATGCGAGAACATATTTAGCGCTACTCATGATGTATTTCAAATATTTACTCATGCCGCACATTCTTTTGGTGCTGCTTCCACCTCGCAACTGCTGTAGTGGACGTTCTCTACTGCCTATTCGGGTGGTTTCCTGATCGCCTGTTGCAGCTAGCTCATGGAACTACATATAATGCGAGAGTATATGATGCGACTACTGCGCCGCTACGTCCCGGCGTGTCCTGGTTTATGTTTTAAACTAGGTTATGGGGTTTCCTCCCTTGACCTAACCGCTTTTCAGCTACAAGTGCTGCTCAGTGGTACGGGAACTAGGCATCTGTTGTTGCGCCCTTTTTGGGTGCAGCACGAGTAGATATAAAAGCAGCTAGAACAGCCGAGCCGGCCATCTTCCAGTTTTCGCTGCGTTCCACGCAGCGATGTAAAAACTGTCTCGTAACCCGTTGCGAGCAAGGTCACCCCAGGTTGTTCAAGACCACACCCGGCTCGCCATCCGAGTGTGATATTCTCGTCCGTACGTCCGTGCGTTACCATGTCATATGGAGAAGAACCCGTCGCTGAGCCGACGCTGAAGTCGTTGCAAGCAGATGTGCGGGCACTGGCTACAGCTGTAGCTCAATTGACGGCTCGTGAGCGCGTTGTTGATGGAGAAGGGGCACATGGCTCCGGCTTCGGGCAGCGCATCGCGGGACAGCCGACAGGCAGCGGGGGAGCCGCAGAGCGCCCCGACTTGCTAGAGCTAGCCCAGAGCGGCCGTGTCGGAGCAAAATCCGTGAGTGCCGAGGATGACTACCTCGCGGTGCCAGAACTACTGCAGAGAGCATAGTCTGGTTACGAGGCCGCTCGACCGGTCAGCCGAGTGCCTGGACTCTTTCCCCTGAGCACCGACCTAACGAACGAGTACCTCAAGCAGGATGACCGGCGTCTGCCGGCCCAGGAGGAGTATTTGTTGATGTCGTGTTTCGGGGCCCACATGGCCGCGCTTTTCGTGGCTCTCGACGAGCTGCTGCCCTACGTCCCTGCCACCAACCAGGACTTCACCCCCTACCTCGCTAGAGCTCGGAACCACGCCGAGGCCATCGACAAGGCGTTTCGGTTTCGTTTGGCGTTCCTGCGGAGGCTAAATGAGATCAAGCGTGTGCACGGTGACCAAGGTGTTCTGGACGTGCTGCGAGCCCAGCATTTTCAGCCTGCTTCGGAGCATCTGGGTTCCGCGATTTTTAGAGACCTCATGCGAGATTACGAGCGCCGTGTCTTCGAGGCGACCGTTGCCAGCAGCGCGAAAGCGACCCCTACTGCTCGAGTGGCGGCTGCAGCTGCAGGTCGCGGGCGTGGGCGAGGACGTGGCGGTGGACGCGGGCGTGGCCGCGAAGGTGAGCACGAGTGACGGTGTGGGGCGCCTTTCGTCGGAGCTGCTGGAGCTTTGCGAGGCCACCTTTCGGTGACCGCCGCAAGACGCACCCTTGCAGCTCAACGGCGAGATGAGCGCCCCGTGTTAGGGCCTGACCCCCCCACTTTACAGACTTCCTTTAGACCTTCCTCGGTGCGGCGCTCCTTACAGCTACAGCCGAGTGCGGCTCGACCATCCGCACACCTGCACATGGCGGCTCAACTAACCGCCTCCCGTACCGTTCCATCACTGCGTCCGTCGGTTGTTACACTACGTGTTACAACTGGTTCGCAACGACCAAGTTTCGCGCGGGTACGTTACGCGCGTGACAGGCGCTACGAGCGCGAAGGGCGCGCGGGTCGGCCCTCTTACCTGAACCTAGCCCCGCAAACCCGTACCGATGCTACTGCAAACCCGTCCAGCAGCTATCGGCCAACCGCCGGGAACCTAACTGCTGCTGCCGAGTACTTTGCGAACAGTAGTCGTGCCGGTGGAACTCTGTCAGTAAAACGACGCACTTACGTGATTGACGAGCCCGAAGCTGTCGCTCCCTGGGCTGCTTCATTGCGATCTCGGCTGCAGGACGCGTTCGGCTCAGACAAGCTGGGCCAGCGGACGCTCGATCTACTCTCCAGCTCCCTCAGCGGTCAGACACTCAAAAGCTACGCCGGCCGGCTGTCTCAGTTCGCGGAGTTCTGCCACGACTCCGAGAGCATCAGCCCGTTGGAGGCGACTACTACTGCTACTGTCGTTCGGTATGTTGCCTGGATCGGCGAGCGGGGGCACATCGCGGCTAAGTCGCTGCAACCTTACCTATCTGCAATCAACACGTTCTTCGAGCTGCACAACCTCGATCCAATCGCCAAGGACAGCCTACACCTAACTTCAGCAAGGCGTGGGCTGATGCTGCGTCAGCGCCGACTGGACGCTGCCCCTTTGCGTGTCCCTCTGCCTGCGGATGTAGCTTACCGCTTCGTCACAAAGGCCGAGCTGATTGTGTCTGCTCTTTTCCCAGAGTACCACCGCGACTTCCGAGCCCTCCTGGCCTCGGTTGTCAACTTTATGTTCTTTGCCAGGGGCCTTACTGGCGTGTCATGTCGAGTGCGAGACGTGCATGTCGACGACTACAACATCACCCTGCAAGTGTACCGAGAGAAGGGTCGCGCTGGTCGACGGGGACCCGACGACCTACGCGTACTTCTCCTCCTAGTGTCAGAGCACCCCCGAGTGGCATGTCTCCTGCACTACTTCCTCGACCACGTCCAGTCAGTCCCTCTGGTTACTGTTGGCTTGGCTGTGTCAAACTTCTGGGCTGTCAGTTCGGATGAGCAGTCAAAACCTTGGACTGCGGCTACGATGTCAGACTGGCTGTCCACAGCCATCCGTCTGGTCAACGCTGCCCCCCCTGCTGGCACCTCCTGGACCTCGCACAGTCTTCGCAAAGGCGCAGCCTCTGCAGCGAACGCCATCGGTGTGCCATTGTCCCACATTCGCTACCAAGGCGGTTGGGCCACTAACTCTGACGTCGTTCTGGACTACATCGACCCCAACGTTCTTCCTTCACCTGGCGCATGGTTCTTCTTTGGACACATCGCCCCCCTACGCCACTTCCAAGTCCAAGCAATATGACTCCGCAGCGGTGGCCTTCCCAGTGCCTCCTTCATGACTTGGCGCTACCTCTTCTCCGTCAATCCACCGCTCTCTCCGTTCGCTCAAGACTGGCAAAACCAGACTCAACTTTGAAATGTTTTAAACTAGTTTATGGGGTTTCCTCCCTTGACCTAACCGCTTTTCAGCTACAAGTGCTGCTCAGTGGTACGGGAACTAGGCATCTGTTGTTGCGCCCTTTTTGGGTGCAGCACGAGTAGATATAAAAGCAGCTAGAACAGCTGACCCTGCCATCTTCCAGTTTTCGCTGCGTTCCACGCAGCGCCCCCCCTGACTCCGTTTTCCCTCCACGCTTTCGCTAAACCATCCTGCCAATTTCGGCTCTTGACTGTGTAAATTTGCCTGCGCGACATTTTTGGCAAAACCAGACTCAACTTTGAAACGCCGTTGATGCATTAGTGGCCCTTCGGGGTTCGGATGAGGCAATGGTCTACGGGCTATGCCAGACCTACCGAGTACAGTTGGCGCAAGAGGTCAAGTGCTGGGGCGGCTTCGGCCGATGTCACGGGCGGGGCGAACTTTACTTTTACGTCTACTTATTTACGAGTACTCGTACCGATATTTGAAATTGAATTATCCTAATCCTTATTTATATATACCGCTGCAAGCAGCTACTGGTCGCTTGTCTCATTTATTAATAACACATCTACAATTTGCTGGTACAATAACCAGCAACGTATTAAAAAGTGTTAAAAAGTAGGGAGGCGGACACATCAGCGCGGGCGGCTACTAGTGAACTAAAAACTAGCGACGAAAGGTTGCCGCACTTCTGCGACGATTCTATAATTATATTGATCTCGACCGGGTTATAATACCCTGTACTACCCGCCCCTAGTCGCGCCATACTGGTCGTCGCCCTCTGCGGGCATCATGATTTCAAAATTTCAAATTGCTGTCATCACAAGCAGCTGCAGTATAATACCGGTACGAGTAGTCGCTAAAAGTTCATGAAATTCAAAATCCTTGGCATCCCTTTGTCGGGATACTTGTAGCTATACATGCATGCGGATAGCAACTAATATTTACTAGCTGTAGTGCGCGGGTCGGAGTATCTACTCGTAAGACTACAGACTACGGGCTGCTGCTCATCGCGGCTATAATATACGGGATTTTCGCCAACAGCGCGCGCATGTTTATTAAATACTTGGAGCATTTAATTCCTATGATTGTTACTAGGACTGCTGCTCGCCCTTGTAGGCAGTTCTTCGCATGTTCTATGCATGTTCCACGCTGTATTTCACCACATCAGTTTGCCAGGCAAGAGCAGTTTGTTTGACCACCCACATCACAGAGGGGTTCAATATTACATAGTTTAATATGCATCGTCATGGCTTCGGGGTCACAGAAACGCTACGGGCACCGCTAGCCCCCCATTGGAAGATTTAGAAATATAGTATCACTATGAGCACGCAGTTGTGCTACCCGCAGCCAATAAAATATTTGAAACATAGACAAGCGTTTCATATACTGATCCGGTTGCTGTTGCCCGTATTCCAGACTAACTCGCAAGTACTGGCCATGACGCCGCTGTCATCAATACCGAACAAGGGGTTAACAAGCAAGGTCAGCAAAAGATGTGTCGGCTACCACACGCCAGTGTCGGCCGGCCTCATTTGTCCTTTAAAGCAAGAAACTTGTGGAAAACTTGTGTTACAAATGCTTGTCGGCCTACTAGTGTCTGTGATTCATACTCAGAGTATTGCAGTGATGCAGCAAGTTGCATTGCATGCATGGCCAAATTGACATTTGCTTGACAAGAGGCTCCAGTTTAAGAGATTACCATGGATTGCACCCCTAAGTCACTACGGTGTGAGGTGCCATGTGTGTTGCGACAATGTGATGCCCTGTAGACTGTTCTGGAATGACAATATACCTTTGGAGAAAGCTGTACTTGAGTCGGTGCCACCAGGAAGGATGTATTCTACAGTCACATGTTTCTAGTGAATGCGCATCCCGCCTCGCCTTGCAATGGATGGGAAATGCTTCAGGTGACACTGAAATCAGATGCTGGCGTTGGTGCCCTAGAAAATTTGCGCTGTTGGTGGCTGCCAGGCGCAACCCACTACAGCGCTTGGCAAACCCCTCGCACTTTCTCTCGGAACAGCGCCCGCACGGCACCACCTTCGCAGGAACTTCCAGCCGGGATATTGCCGGTCAAAAGGTTCAGGCAGGCGGACTGGGTCGACACGAATTCCAATGCGGAGTCTTCGCATGCCGTAATAGCGTCGGCGCTGCACAGCGCCGGAACGATGGTCAGGTCGGCACTGGCATCTCCGCGGAGTTCAAAATCCTCACCAGGAAGCGCGCTACATGCTGACAGGACTTCATAGCAGCCAGCATAACCAGCAAAGTCGCCCACTGTGGAAGCGTCGCTGCACGCAGCTCCATGCTGCGGCTGCGGCCGAGGCTGCAGAGGAAGCTGCGAGGAGTCTACAGGAGTCCCATCCAGCAGCGCTGGCTGTCCCGCCTGGCGGTTGCATCGCACCATAATCTCCGCTGGGACCCCATTGCATCGGGCCAGGCAGGGATTGGGTCGCAATCTGCTCGCCAGTTTGCGCGTGGCACACCGGCTCGAGCTTGCGGTCGCAGCGGCAACCGGATGCCGGCTGCCCCGCAGGCGGCTGGCTGGGGTTCATCGCGGAGGGGGCGGGCGCATTGATAGCAGGCAACGCACGGCAGCGCACGAGCCGGCTGGACTCCATGCCCGCGCAGATGGCCAGGCACCCGTTGTCCGCAAGACGTTCGCGGGTAGTCGCGTCGCAGACCGGATCCAGATTCTTGGGACACCGGCACGCAGGCGGCACGCTAGGCTCCTGCATGGAGGGCGCGACGGAAGCCTTGACGCTCCCGGTCGGCGAGCCTCCGCAGACGGCGAAGCTGGTGGGGTCGAAGCCCGCGCACCGGGCACGGCACTCGTTGCGCGCCAGCGCGTGTCCCGTGGCGATATCGCACACAGGCATCCCTGCGGTACTGCAGCCGCATGGCTCGGGCCGCTGAGGTGGTGCGACGATTTCCCTGGCGGAGGCCTGGGGCGTGCAGGTAATCAGGTCCTCCGCGCGGTGGCCGGCGCATAGGGCGCAGCTGGGGTTCTGGCCTGCAGGCGCCCCGGTGGAGATGAGGCAGACCGGGTTGCGCTCATCTGTACACGAGCAGCCCGGCGACAGGTGTGGCTCGCGTGAGGGTGGGTCTAGGCGCACGACGCGTTCTCCGCCGGAGGGGCTGCCCGGGGGGCTCTGGCCGGTGCAAGCTGTGACTCCCAGCAGCTCGCTGACGAAACAGGTCCCCTCGGCTGCGGGCAACAAGCCAGACAGCAACAGCAGCAGCAAGATCATCGTATGGCTCGCCATGGGTACGAGGCTCTAGGGTAAAGGTACAGTAGAGGGATGGGCTTCGTGGGCGAAGCGGGAGTAATCAAGCCCGGGCGAGTGCGTGCCTGGCTGGATCCCCTGTCTTCCTGCCGGCCTGTTTGGCACGCTCGGGCGCGGTGCGTCTTCCGATTGTCGAACCGTTGTGCGTCGAGACGAACCGGCGCAGGCAGCTCGCGATGATGCGCCGCCACGTGTCTCTGTCCGACGGGTAGTCGCTGACGCGCATAAGGGCTATTGGGAATGCAGTACTTTAATACTGCATATATCCATCGTATTGCGAATAAATTACAGGTACACCCTGTACCGGCTTCGCCGCTTGAGAAAAAGAGGCTCCTGGTCATTTTATAATCCTGAACCGGTAGCGCTGCCCACACAGAGCCGCGCACCTGTAGGCTGTAGGCACAAATTGCGACTACATCGTCATTCATCTTGCAGTATTCTTCGCTCACACACCTTTGTCTTGTATTCCTTGCGGCCATGGTGGTTCTTATTACTGCATGCAAGCTAGACATCCCATTTGATGACAACGCGTTGTACATGTGTGGCTGCTTGGTTTTGATGCTTGACTACCTCTTATTATTGCTTCACCGGCTTGACGCGACGACGTTGCCGCCACCTCCGTCTCCCAAGGAGATTTTCATGCCAACATATGTAAAAATATGTGAACATCCAGTTTTGT
>VCJN01001440.1:0-25669 GCA_006384855.1 Tetraselmis striata
ATGCGCAACACACGCTCCCGTCGCCTATACCTGCCCCAACTTCTGGTCTTTTAGTGGTGGATTCGAGATGATCACTCCTTCATACACTCGGCCGACCCTGGAGTAGTCCAGTGCTATACACACTGCCCCTTCCCCGGCGCCTCCGCGGCATGGGGACGCTGCCTTGCTGGCTGGGTATTCTGGTCAAAAACGCTGCGCTGGGTGCTCATCTGTTGCACTGGAATTGGAAGCGCCTTGGATGATTCCACTTAAGCACACAGATGCTAGTTGGAAACGGCAGGTGACTAGCAACGTCCCCATAATACGCTCCTCAGCACTGATGCTGTCTGGCCAATTCGCATCGTGCAGCGTCTATGGACGTCGACTCCCTCAAGTCGTAATTCCCCGAATCAAGGCGCCGGCAATTCGTTTAACGAGGTTCCGTAGGGATTCTGTCAACATTGCGTCACGTCTTTGAGCACACAAGCTTCATTTGAAATTTAGCTCAGACGGGCAGTGCGCATGCTTATGCATTCTGTTCATGAAATTGATTCGGCGCCCGCATCCA
This sequence comes from Tetraselmis striata, assembly GCA_006384855.1. Classification (NCBI taxonomy): domain Eukaryota; kingdom Viridiplantae; phylum Chlorophyta; class Chlorodendrophyceae; order Chlorodendrales; family Chlorodendraceae; genus Tetraselmis; species Tetraselmis striata. Next base: position 548 of record VCJN01001440.1, read on the forward strand.
TCCTCAGGCTGCTGGCAGCCGTCTGTCGGGCCCCTACCCGGGTGACAGGATCCGGATGATGTGCATCCAGGTATGCTTACTCACGAGCGTGTGAAAAAAGACATTTTACAACACATGGCAATGGTGGCGCCGCGACGCCAATGTGGAGCATGGTTATACTCGTGTGCCAGCTCCTGGCGCAGCGCCGTAATACAGAGAATGGGTTGGGAAGAGGGCGAGGGGGGGGGGGGGGGGGGAGCGTCGGAGGCCTGTGGGCAATGGGCGTGGCCGTGGCGGGAGGCGCCCTTCTTGGCGCCCTACAGGTACTCGCCAGCTTTCTCATTCTGGGTGGCAACACGGATGAAGACATCCTCGAGGGAGGCATTGGCCACGCCCCAGTCCAGGATCTCCACGCTCTGCTTCACGCGCTGCATGCCGGCAAAGACGTCGCTGATGGAGATGGACGCGGTGGGCATCTCAAACTTTTGGGTGCCCGCCACGTGGTAAGTTGGCTTCGCTTCCGGGCACATGGCCATCACCGCCGCCTTGGCCTTCTCGTTGTCGGCGGGGCGGGTGGTGATGGTGAACACGAGGTAGCCGCCGTAGCGGGCAGCCAGCTCCTATGAATCCACCACGCCAACCCAGGTTCAGTGGTGCCCGGGTGTGCCAGAGAGGCGACCAGGAAATAAAAGATAGGGGAGGAAAGAGCACAGGAGGGGATATGGAGAAGGGAAGACCTTGGGGTTGCCTATGCACTGCAGCTGGCCGTCAACGAAAATGCCTAGCCGGTCGCATAGCACCTCGGCCTCCTCCATGCTGTGCGTGGTGAGGATGATGGCGCGGCCCTTCTTGCCCTGCAGCCACCCACAGGCAGCTGTCAGCACAGCCGTTGCCATCGCAGTCTCAAGTGCAATGCCAATGCCACTGCGGCGACGTGGCCGTCGGAGGCCAACACAGGCAGGCGGACAAAGATTGGGAGCGGCGGGACGGGCTTGCCTGCTTGATGACGTCCCACAAGTTGCGGCGCGAGGCGGGGTCCAGCCCGGTGCTCGGCTCGTCCATGTACACCACCTTGGGCTTGCCAATCATAGAGATGGCGACGCTCAAGCGGCGCTTCATGCCGCCGCTGTAGGTGCGCACCTGCTTGTTGCCGACGTTGTTGTTGAAGAGGTTGACGCTCTTGAGGCCGCTCTCTGCGGCTTGGGTCAGCTCCTGCAGGCAGCGGGTGTTGCAGCGGCAACGCGGACAATCATCAGCCAGGCCAATCGCTCCCGTCATCCTGTTTAAGTACGCCAGAAATGAGGCGGTCACTTGATAGGGATTTCTGTTGCGGCTAGCCCCTGCCTAGTCCCCGTGCGCGCACCTTGCCGCGGAGCCCCTTCAGGCGGCCATAGAAGAGGAGGTGCTCGCGCGCCGTCATCGTCTCCCAGAGCAGATCGTGCTGGGGGCACACCCTGCAGGCAAGGCATACAGCCAGGCAACACGGGTTACATCACTCTTCAGCGGGCGGTGCCACCCACCAACCAGCCCGGGCGGACAATCCGGACATGGGCGGCGGAAGTGCGGGCTCAGGGGAGCGGGAAGCGGGCGAAGAGGGCGGGGCGGGGGGACACTCACCCCATGAGTGGGTAAATCTTGTCCATGTCCTTCAGGATGTCATGACCCTCGATGACGGCGGTGCCGCTTGACGGCGTGAGGAAGCCAACCATCATGTTGATGCTGCGGGCATGGGTGCATTGTCCAGTGGTGTGTGTGTGGGTGGGAGAGAGGGGGGGGGGGGGGGGGGGGGGGGGCATAACTGCATGTCAGCGAGCTCGCCCTCCAAGATGTCAAGACGTCTCTGGAGATGCGTTAAGAGGCAATGCCCTGCTACGGGGTGGGTCGCATCAGTCCAGGTGTTATGGCGCACGCAACAGCAGAGCTGTGGTTCGCCTCCGCACGCGCGTTTGTGCAGTTGCATCACCTGCGCCCTGCCCGCAGCAAGGCGCACAGGGGCATCCGTGCCGTCTTGCAGTGTTCTACTTGTGTCGTTCTACAGATACCCCTTTAACTCTCCCTCACTCTCCCTCCCTCTGTCTCTCTCAAACTCGCGCATAGATAGAGATGTATATACATATATACCGTACATACATACATACATATACATGTTGTGTGCGCATGTGTGTGTGTGTGTGTGTGTGTGTGTGTGTGTGTGTGTGTGTGTGTGTGTGTGTGTGTGCGTGTAAGAGAGAGAGAGAGAGAGAGAGAGAGAGCTAGCTACAGCTACGTTGGGCCTAATATATGACATGGTATGGGTACACAGTATACCTGGAATATGTATAGATCGCTCAAACGGGCCAGGCCGCACCTGGTGGTCTTGCCTGCGCCGTTGGGTCCAAGCAGCCCAAAGCACTCTCCCCGCTCGACCGCCATGGTGAGCGCCCGGCACGCAGTCTGGCGGCCAACCACCAGGCACGTCAGCCTCCCAGCACCACACCCTGCTGGCCAGCATAGTTGTGGGGAATATACACCGGAGAGGCGCGGGCGAGGGAGCGGGCGGCACCTTGGCGGGCTTGCCACCCTGCGGCGGGTAGACTTTCTTCAGGTCCGACAGCACAATGGACTGCTCAGAGCGATCGGACAGTGCCTCCACGCGGGCGCGCTCCTCCTGCACGTCGGGCGCGTCTACATCGATGCCCGTCTGCTCCTCCGCGGTGCCGCCACTGGCGACATCCACCTGCTTGCGCTTCCCGGAGCGGGCCATACCAAAGCAGAAGAGCCAGTGCTTGCGCGTTCCCACCTGTGTGCACGCAGGGCCCCCATCAGTGAGACCAGTACGTGTTATAGCCCAGCTAGGGGCTGTGGAGCAAGAGCCCTGGAAGCTTCCGGCTCCGTGATAGACACGGCAACCTAATCCCAGAAGTCATCAAGCATCAGGATCTGAGCTCTGCCAAGTCAGTCATCGCTGTGAGGATCCTGGTGATGCACGTCCTCCTGATCTCATAATGATGAACGGTGACAGGCGGTAGGCTGAGCAACGCCATGAGTGGCATGAGACGCCTACTTGGTCTCTAGCGGCCGGGAAGGTGTTCAGGGGTATGGCGCTGTGAGTAGAGAAAGATGAAGATGAAAGATAGGGAACTGCGAGCCTATACGGTAGCGCACAGGGGAGGGGCATTGTTGGGTGGGGGGGGGGGGGGGGGGGGGGGCTCACCTGGCCAAGCACCTGCTCCAGGTACCAGGCCAGGCAGAGGAAGACAACAAACTCGACAATCATAATAATCAGAATGGCGGTCATGCCATTGTTGTCATCGGAAAACTTGGCAAAGGTGAGCCCGACGCTGCCCTGGTAGTTGGCCATAAACGCGTAGTTGGACATCTCGTAAAGCCCGCGGTAGAGGCTGAAGGCGGGGATGAGCTGCAGCCAGAAGGCTGCGGGCGACTGCTGGTCCAGAAGGTTGGACATCAGGAAGGAGGCCATGAAGGAGAGGGAGAAGACGTAGACAAACCCAAAGGAAGTGGCGGTGCGCGGGCTCTGGAAGAGCGTGCTCAGCAGGAAGGCAAATGCAATCTGCACCAGGCTGAAGATGAAAAAAAAGATGAACTGGACGCCTGCGGATACAACACAGCGCCCACGCCTCAGCCGGGTAGCAACAGTGCCACTTAACTCTTGCGCAGCCGTAGGAACAATCCACGCCACCAGCGGAGTGCGACAGTGAGATTCAATACACCTCGCCAACAGCGGCTGCGAGCAAGGTTGCGGCGCGCACCGTAGCTGTTGAGGGTGAAGAACTTGAGGCCGATGCCGCTGCCAAAGACAATGAGCAGCACAAAGTAGACGATAGAGAGGATGAGGTACCAGCCAAAGGTGACGAGCCAGTAGACGCCGTCGCTGAGGCCGTGCATCTTCATCATGATGCGCAGCCGCATGTGCTTCTCGTACACCAGCTGCTGAAGCCTGTGGGGAAGAAGGCGGGAGGGGGGGGGGGGGGGCGTAAGATCCGCGCTCAGGTAGGATATTCGGCAGGCTGCTGCAGCATTGGCATGCTGTTAACTGAAGCCTGGCGGTGAAAGTATGCAGCAGAAGTAAAGGAATGGGAGGGGCCACCGCTACCGGTGATGACTAGGGAGACAAAAGAGGTAAAGAGGGGTTGACCAGGGAAGGGTGGGGGCGGGGGGGAGATTCACATGACCGGGAACAGCAGCTGCAGCACCAGCCTGCAATTGCGACATTTGCACAGGGCGGACACAGTCAGCGGCCTTCTTTTTCTTCAATCCTAGCGAAGTGGTGGGAGCATTTTTTGTCGCAACTGAGGGCGGCAGGATCCAGGGCGCACATGAAAAACAGCGGCCCAAGGATGGACGCAAAGTCCAAATTCAGGGTGGTTTGCAGCTTGGGCATTTCCTGCAGTGGCATGGCCCATATGTTCAGAACGTCAGTGTCCACATTGCACATTTGCAAAGGCGGCGGTAAGTAGACCCAGGATATCGACGCGCCATTTGGAGTGGGGGGGGCATGGCATGGGCGTCTGGATAGGCAAGGGGTTCGCACCTTAACCGCTACGATGGCGGAGCTCACGCTGTCACTGTCCAGCACCTGGCGCAGGAATGCTGCCGCTACAGTGTTCATGCTCTCCATCATGCGGTGCACCCTGCCAGGGCCCCCTTGTCCACCGCTAAGGAAGCTGGACGCGTTAAAGTAAACTTCCACGTCCAGCTTGTCCGCCTCCAGGCTCTGCAATGGGCAACATTGGACATGCCATGAGGGCCGGCACCACAGCGGCATGCACAGCACACTTTCCAGTGATAATTTGCATCAATGCATCGACATTTTCAGCACCCTTGGTTGCAAACATTCACTACACGGTTCGCCTAATGTAACAACACTATCGCATCGCTCCATTGTGTTGAGTGTCTGCGGCGATGCTTCCTTCGAGGATGCGTGCGAGAGTGGGCAGGGAGGCGACCTTGAAGTTATAGGCAGTGGAGTAGGCGCTGATGAGTTTGTCGCTCTCCGGGCAGTCCATCCACTTGCTGCCGTCCCGCCAGCCGCAGAACAGCTTCTCGTGCATCGCATCTGACGACTCCTCCATCACCTTGTTGGCAGCGGTATACACGAGTGAGCTGGCGGCGTGGGATCGGGCCAACCTCAGGGACAAGGACAGGGGTGGACGGCGGAGTGCGGAGGGCATGGGCTGCTCACCACATGGGCTGGCAGGCACTCGTAGGAGAATGGTGTGTTGTTGAAGGGCGCGGGCACTGCATTAAGGCATGCGTCTGCATTGCCCGCGTTGCGCAGGAGATACTGCGTCGACGTCATGGCCTCCTCCACGTAGTACAGCTCTAAGTGGAGCAGGCAGGGAGAGAGGCGGGCAGGTTGAATGTTAGCACACTGCAGGTGAGCCCGAACTTGGCGAGTATTGAGAGATATGCACGGCAGCAGTCCAGTCTAGGAAGCTCTGGATTCGGATGGCAATGCAAAGCCGGTTCCAATCAAAGCAGAAGCTGGACTGAGTTGGCTCTAGAGATGGCCAGCAGGGACGCGTTTTGCTGCCATAGAGGCTTTGTTATCAGTATGGATTGATGCATTTGGAGCTATTTGTGTCGGGGAGCAAGAGAAGGGGCGCGCACGTGGTGACCGGGTGGTTGTGGCCAGCGTGTTCTGCCGGGAGACCACCGCCTGCACGTCGGTAAGCAGCTTTACTAACGGGTTGTCTGCAGTGCCTGTCATCATGGCAAACGCTGCCGTGTTGCCGTCCTCGGAACTGCCCATGGCCATCTGAAAGGCAGGCCAGCATTCAAGCCTTAGGTCACCAAGCAAGAGGAGGACTTGCACCAGGTGAAATGGGCGAAGTAAGCAATGCATATTATCTATATATGTCCACACTACTGGTATCATTGCTGCTAGGACAGCAAGCAGGCGTAACGGTGGGTGGACAGACATCAGTGGGCAGCGGGGGACTAGGTGGTATTGTGGTCAGGCAGGCTCTGTAGCGGGTAGGTCAGGGGTGCACGCACTGTGCCGTTGCTGGACATGAGAGTTAACAGACTGGCCAAGACGTCTGTCATGCCCGGAATAGATAGCGCGTCACTCAGCGCCTGAAACTCCGCAGGCTGTAGCGCAAGGCGAAACGGCTCCAGTGCGGCAGGGTCATTTAGCTGACCCAATAGGCCGCCGATGAATTGCATGTCGATCCCAGGTGCGCCGCCAGTGCCGGCGCCGCCTGCATCCGTGCCGTTGCCGTCAGGTGTCACGCCGGTCGACATGTCCAAGTTTTCCAGCAGAGCCATCATCAGGCTGTACGACCGGAAAAAGTCTACGTCTGGCTCTGGGAAGAACTTGCTGGTGAGCGATGCCGCTGCGGCCTCGTCCTCCGCGGTGTACAAGATTGCGGTGTCGTTGGCGTATGGCTCGGCGCGGAAAGGCTCTTCTGGCACCTGTGGCCATCACATCAGAAAAAAACGGGCGCCCCATTAGCCGTTGGCGGAGTGTCACGCACGGAGCAGGTGCCATGCTCGCAGACAAGTGTCCGGCAGATGCAGACCAGTGATGACAAACAGATAAAGATTGAAGATACATAAGTGTGCATACACTTAACAATAGAGGATATTGGCAGCTTGCCATGAGGCTGCAGCTGAAATGGCATTAAGGGCTAGTACAACATTCATCTCCTTGTTGCTGGATGGCGTTTGCAACCCCCCCCCGAAGCACCACCAATGGGACCCCTTGGGATTATGATGGCATGAATATTGATGTGTGGCTGTCACTAGCGCTTCCAGTCACAGCCAGTGCTTCGAGAAAGCCGAAAGCCAGCATGGGACAAACCTGCATGTAGGTCGGCACCGCCATTGGGTGCTCGATGGCGCACCACACTGCCTGCTCAAAGGTGGAATACTCGATGCCGCAGGTGTCCTCATCAAATAGCTCACACTCATCCAGAAGGCTGTCGCCGCGCAGGGCGGGCGTGCACTGCTCCGGCGGATTCTCCTTGGTGCCTTCGAAGCATGGTGGGTTCTGTCCCTCGACTGGATTGGTGCCCTCTGGCCAGTAGCAGCACCGCAGGCAAACGCAGCCACACTGCCACCGGCGCCACCGCGGCACATAGCCGGGTCAGAGCATATTGCTGTTGCGCCAGGGCCGCAAATGCAGAAGCTCCGGGCAGTGTACGTGGCACCCTACTATCGGGTACTGTACACTGCTGGAAGCTTAGCCAGCAGTATACAAACAGCATGCTGATGTATTGCGGGACTTGGTAATTTGATATAACAACACCAACATGAGTCAGAGCCCGCCTGATAAGAGTTACACCCTCACTGCGAGGCCGGAAGGAGGGATCCCGCGCTACAAATGACACGACCGTAGAGAGAGAAACATGGCTCAAGGAGATTTCCGGGAGAAGGCGTGCAATCGAGTGCGTAGGGAGAGTGTGTTCTATGCGTGTGTTTCAGCACACCACAGCTGGTGGCTAATTTCGGTGTGCCTGAGTTGCAGGGGGAGACAGCCTCTCCCCTGAACGCCCCCCCCCCCCCCCCCCCCTTCCCCCCCCCCTCCAAGAAACAAGCTCGTGACCGGGAAGACACACCTTGTTGTCCGGGCGGGAGAGGACAAAGACGTCCAGCGCCGTCTGCAGGCCAAAGATGAGCATGCAGAAGAAGAAGGGCGAAATGACGAGGCAGCAGGTGGTCTTCCAGCTTCGGCACTGCAGCGTACCGCTCTTGCGCATAAGGGCGTTGGTCTGCGCGCCGAAGGAGGCCTGCGTAGGACGAGCCCCACCCGGGTGGCGCTGTTAGAGGGGGACACCGACAGGGCGCCATATCGAGCGTGCCGTTGGGAGAAAGGAGGCGTAGTGTCACCTTGTTCCGAGCCGCTGTCGCGGTGGAGCCGGCGGTGGACAGCTCCTGCGGCACGACAGCAGCCGGCAGAACGGCGGACGCGGATTTCAGATAGCCCCAGGCCCCACTGCAGAGCTGCGGCTCAGACCCCGCCGACCCCAATCACTTGGATTGCCCTCAGTCAAAGCAGCGCCAGAGTTTCACGGCACAAGCGCGCGCCCCCGCGTTGCCAGCTTCCACGCCACGTGCCACGGCAGCACTGGGCGGATGAGCGCGGGGCGCCTACGGCGGGGTCATCGGTCTCGAACTGCCGCACCGCGGGCAGCTCCACGCTCCCGTTGGACGCTAAGGGGCTTCCATCAGCATCGGTTCCTTCGGAGACAGGGCCGGGCCGGCGTGCCCACGGTGCGCGGACCATGTTGGCTTGCCAGTGCTTGCGGGTGGGCGAGTAGTAGCCGGCGTGTATTTTCGAGATGCCGATTGTGCCCTCCCGCCGTGTCGGCGCATGCGGCTGTATCGACAGAATAACTCTTAACGTTAAGGATAAATATAACTCAGAATATATCTGCTGCATATTCTCTGGACGCTCTCCCTGTAACCAAAAAGTTTATATAGTACCGAATCCTCGACATGCGCTAGTGATACCGTAGGTACGTGCCGCGTACACGACGACTGTAGTACAGTATGTTTTATTTACAAATACCGAGTACTGCTGCTGGTACTCCTACCTCTGTCGTATATACCGGAGGTACAGCCGTACAGGTACGTCAGCAGGAGGTAGATTTAAATCGCAAATCGCTTCATCTTCTCATCTGGAATACGGTACGGGTACCTGTAGGATGCACAGCTTTGCAATCTTATGTCGGTGCGGTTTGTTGCCGGAGTCGGCCGCGGTGGCCCTGCCGCCAGTGAAGTGTGTCGTGGCCTGGAGTGGGACGAACCTGCACATCGAACCGCACTCCGCAGTTACTTTTCTGGAACGCCCCGCTGCGACTGTGTGTCGGCTCCGCATTCACTTGGCCACAGCCGCCGAGCTGCAGCAGGTCCCAGAGCACTTGGACGACCCAGGCCGACTAGCTTGCCCTCTTTACCCCGGGTTTGCCACTCTTCACCCGTGCTTGCCGGTGCTTGGCGGACGGCATGGCGGGCGACCAGGGGGGCATCCTCGCGGGCGGCGACACCCCCGTGCTGCGCACTTGGCCAGCGCGCTTCGGCGGCCAGTACGCCGCGTTGCTGCGCAAGAATGGTGCGTACCTCCTGCTGCTATGCTCTTCGCCTCGCTTCTTATCCCCCGGACGCCTGCTAAGGGTAGTCGGCCTGTGGCTCGGCCCTGCTGCTGCGACATCCCACCCGGGCCCGTTCCCGTTTGATGAAATTCCCCGAATGTGCGCCGTAGTATCAGCGTATATGGGTTGTTTCTATTCTCATTGGACTCGCAGTCGTAAAGATGTGCCTCATAATATCGGCGTACCAACACGCGCCTGCTCAAGTAATAATCAGCCAGCCGACAGCAGACGACGCCCCCCAGCCTCTTGCACCGTGAACGCGCCGAGTTTGCCCTGGGGCATGGCGGCTCATCTGCGCTTTGCGACAGCGGGGAAGACGTTGATCGGGACTGGCGAGTGTATGGGCTTCCTCAATTGCGGCATTCCGACACTGCCCGCACCACCGCTTTCTACCCCCGCCTACTCCCCAACCCTCCACCCCTCGACCCCTGCTCTAACGCCCCGTATTCGACCCACCCCGTCTCTCGCAGTGCTGCTCAGCCAGCGCAACCTGCGAGCCATGATCATCCAGCTCCTGGCGCCCTTCGTCGCCCTGTGCTTGGTTCTGCTCATCGACGCCGCCCTGCGCGCGGATGCCCAGGCGGACCGCGTGTTTAAGAACGAGCTGGACCCCGCGGGCGAGCGCGTGGGGCCGGTGCCGCACTGCAACGAGGACATGTACATTACGGCGGAGGACTGCCTCTTCTTTCTCTACGCGCCGGCGAACAGCTCACATGCCAAGGCATGCACCCCCCCCCCCCCCCCCCCCCCAAAAAAAAACACACACACCTACAGGCGACCCAAACATCATTCAAACCACGCTAATGATGCGGCACCTGTGGCGTTCCGCAGGCTGTTGCGGAAAATGTGGCCAAGTATAACAAGGACTACAGCGGCGTGGATATTCCTGTGGATAGGGTTGGCCCCGCACCTCTGACATGAGGATCTGCCATTTGAGTCCCCCCCCCCCCCCCCCCCCCCCCTTTTTAATCACAGACGGGAATGGCGGCATCTCACCTTGCGGTGCTGTCGCAGATTCGCGGCTTTTCCGATGCGATGGCAATCGATGAGTATCTGACCGCCAACCCAGAGACCACGCCCGGCGCTGTCATTTTCCAGGAGGAGATGCTGGGTGACCAGCTCTCCCGAATGGACTTCACGCTGCAGTTTAACTCCACGGTAAATGACAGACCCAGAGCGCACCTGACCCGCTTCTTGTCCCCCCCCCCCCCCCCCCCCCCGCCGGCTGGCCGTCTGGGAGCCCAATCTGACTCGTCCTACTGCTGACCGCAGCCCAAGTTCTTTAAGGGCAACTTCCAGGACCCAAACATGTTCTTCCAGATGCCCATGCAGATGGCCGTGGAGCGCGAGATCCACCGCTACTTCCGGCAGCTGGTGCGCCGCCACTCCTCAGCTACATAGACGGACCCCCCTTCCCCTGGCCTGGCTTGCTTGGTAGAGTCGTTTGCAGGATGAGTAACTTGCCCGGCATGCTTACAGAACGGTCTTTCAACTGACAACCTGGCGTGGAGCTTTGAGATCAAGCCATTTCCGCACCCTGCGCTGGCGACTGTCTCCTCCATCGCCACCTTTGCCAGTGCCTTCATCTTTGCTGCTGCCATGTTCAACTTCGTGTTTGTTGTGAGTGCCAGTGGCCCACTTCCTTCCCCTCCCCCCACACACCTGCTTTTGGGCTGCATGCCGTTCTTTGCGGCTGGAGATAAAGGCAGGGACTTCTCAACACTGACGATGGGATAGCCGCTTCAATCACGTACCCTTAGACCTAGCGCTGGTTTGCTCCTGCATGCTCAGGTTATCGGCCTGGTCGGTGAGAGGGAGGCGGGGCTGCGCAATGCGCTGCGGACTGTCGGCATGCTGGACTCATCGTACTGGCTCTCCTGGGGCACATGGCACCTGGCGCTCTCCTTTGTCTACGCCCTGGTGATCTGCGTCTCAGGCAAGTTTGCCCATTGTCTTTTCACTGACCTGAGTGAGCCGTGCCCGGGAGCCATGTCAACATGTATGCATAGTGCCTGCTACCCTGATGGCGGATCCTATCCTTCCACCCCTTCAGGCTACATCCTGCAGCTGGATCTCTTCCTGAAGAACAACTTTGGGGTCGTCTTCATGCTGCTCTTCATGTTCTCGCTCTCCATGACCACCTTTGCATACATTGTCTCTGCCTTTGTCAAGAAGTCAGCGTCCGCAACCGTGCTGGGCTTTGCGCTATTTGTCATTGGCTGGGTCATGCAGAGCGTTGTGCTCTTCTTCCCGTACTCGCCGGAAGAGAAGTGCGTCCTGCCGCCACCCAAACCCGGCCCTCACCCTGCATTGCTCGCACTGCAGTGCCAGGAATAGCTGCAAATCCATGGCAGCGCCACCGCTGCAACAGCAATGCCGTGCAAGACACTACGCAGTGCTGGCGGCAAGATGAAAAGCGCCCCGAATGTGTCTGCTATCGGAGCCCTTAGGTCGCCCTCATCTAGTTTTTAAATCCCCCTCCCGCTGCCCGCCTGTGTCTGCAGGGATCGCCATGGCGGTTTCTGGTATGCCTTTTTTGCGATCTTCCCCTGGAATCTGCTGGGGAAGAGCCTCTCCGATTTGGGCGGCGCCAGCGCGACCGAGCAGTCGCCCGGTATTGCCTGGAGCGAACGCTACTCCTACTGTGTCAACTGGGAGTCGGACGACCGCCCGCCCGCCACTCCCAACGTGTACAAGGACTACAGCTGCGTCATCTCCATCGGCGAGATCTTGGAGATCTGGGCCGTTGAGGTCTTTGTATACTTTGTGTTTGCCATCTACCTGGACAACATCCTCAAGAACGAAAACGGCCTTCGTAGGCCGCCCTGGTACTTTTTTATGCCAGGTGCCCCCCCCCCCCCCCCCTCTCTCAACCGGGCAACACTTGGTTGCACCGCCCAATCGTACTGCAACCATCCACACTGGCGATCTCTACGTTGTGCGGGCGGTCATGGCACATGCTCTGCATGGTGAAGGGGGGGTGACTGATTGCCGCCGCGCCTGTTGTCCTGTCAGCCTACTGGGTGGCGCCCAAGCAAGGGCGCAGCAGCATCCAGGTCGGCGCCAAGCGCAGCGGCTGCTTTGGCGGGCCGCCGCCGCTGCAGGAGCCCGCAGAAATGGACAGCGACGTGCAGGAGGAGCAGCAGACCATGAAAAAGCTGTTCCAGGTGCGCCCCCAGCTGCATGCTTGCGGGCTCCCATTCCCTCCTGAGCCCCTGCCAAACCTCCACATGCATCTGCTACTATATGGACATCCGTTTCGGTCCTGTTCACCACAAAGACCAATGGCCGCAATGTCATGTTGAGTAAATGAGGTTTTGACGCTAGGCGCATCGCACAAACCAGCAATCCGGAGCAGCTTGTTCCTTCAGCTGTCCGCCCCAAGTTGCTGGCGCATCGCAGTTGCTTGCATGTTCCATGGCGCTGTTACTTCGCGCCTGATTTGTGCCTCCTGCAGGATCGCACCGGCGCGGACCCAGACGCCTGGCACAACCACGGCCGCGCAGGGATCTCCAGCAACCCGCAGAGGGACGGCGCGCCGCTGGCGCTGGAGGTGTACGGGCTGAGGAAATGGTTTGGCGGCTTCCAGGCCATCAAGAACAGTTGGTTCTCGGTGGAGGAGGGCCAGCTGTTCTGCCTGCTGGGCCCCAACGGCGCCGGCAAGTCGACCACCATCAATTGCCTCACTGGTGCGTTTTGGCCCACCCTCAATACCTCGGCCATTTCCTGCCATGCAGTGTGAGAGCTTGGCGTTTCTGTTTCTTGCCACCCGAAGATGTGCACCGTGGCATTGCTCACGCGCATCCATCAGCTGAGGTCACGCCCCCCTTCCCTCACGTGACAGGAATCCTGCCGCCCGACGGCGGCGACGCGCTCATCTACGACGAGTCCCTCACCGCATCAGGCGGCATGGACCGCATCCGCAGCTTCATCGGCGTGTGCCCGCAGTTTGACGTCCTCTGGGGCGAGCTCACTGGTCAGGAGCACCTGGAGATCTACGGCCAGGTCAAGGGGCTGCCCCCAAAGCAGGTCAAGCGCGAGGTGCGCACTCCCAGCCATTCTTCATGGTTGCAAGGCACGCGCGGCCTCGCGTGCCTCACTTGCCCCTCTCCACTGGTTGCCACCAGGGCCACTGCCCAATCCGCCCCCACCCCTGAGTGCCCCCTCTTCCGTCCGCTCTCCGCAGGCTCGCGAGCTGCTGCACAACGTGAAGCTTCTGGACTCTGCCTCCATCCGCGCGGGCTCCTACAGCGGCGGCATGAAGCGCCGCCTCAGCGTGGCGGTCGCCCTGCTGGGCAACCCCAAGGTGCGGGACGCTGTGGGGGAGGGAGCGCCTCGCCTGGGCTGAGCTGCGTGGGAGTCCCGGCATGTATATGCGCCGGAGCGGTGGTGAGCAGTTACCCAACCAGGATGCTGCGGGTAGCTGCGGCTGTCTGGAGGTTCCAAGCAAGTCATGGTAGCGGTGTGGCTGTGTTTACAGGTGTTTTGCCAGGGCTTGAGCCTCTGTGCGTCATTGTTCGGGCCGCCCTTTGATAGGCTCGGATGTAGCGGCCTGCCCACGGCACTGCATGACTGTTTTTGTTTTACCAGGTTCCTTGCGCGACGCGCAGGTTGTCTACCTGGATGAGCCCACCACGGGCATGGACCCCATCACGCGCCGGCACGTGTGGGACATCGTGGAGGCAGCCAAGAAGAATCGCGCCATCATCCTGACGACGCACAGCATGGAGGAGGCCGACATCCTGGGCGACCGCATCGCCATCATGGCGCGCGGCAGCCTGCGCTGCATTGGCAGCAGCCTGCGCCTGAAGAACAAGTTTGGCGCGGGGTACTGCATCTCCGTCAACGTGCTTCCCAGCTCAAACAAAAGCGCTGCAAGCCTGCACGTTGCCAGCCGCGCTGCCAAGGTCAAGGACTTTTTCAAGGCCAAGCTGGGCCTGGAGCCGTCGGACGAGACCAAGGCCTACGTGCAGTTCCTCATCCCCAAGGTTACCGCCCCCCCCCCCCCCCCCTTGTTAACCCCCGCACACATACTGGGTGCCACGTGATCCTGCGGCTGACAAGATGTGGGTGCCCCACCACTGCCATTGGTGGACAACAGGAGAAGGAGGACGAGATGCCTGGCTTCCTGGCGGAGCTGAAGGACGCGGGCGACGAGCTTGGCGTGACCGACCTGCACGTGGCGCTGACCTCGCTGGAGGAGGTGTTCCTGAGCATCGCGCGCCAGGCGGAGATCGAGAACGACGGCTCGGGCAGCCGGCAGGTGGAGCTGGACGACGGCACGCTGCTGCAGGTGCCCCTGGGGCTGACCGTCTGCGCGCACCCCACCACCGGCGCAGAGTACACCATCAAGTGGGGCCAGGATGAGACTGGCAACCTGCAGGTCCTGTACGCGCAGCCCACCGCTGCCGCGGACGGCGCCTCCTCCTCCTGATGAGGGCGCTCTACACTCTACCTTCTCTCCCCCCCCCCCCCCCCCCCACACCGCCCCGCCCCCTTCCAGCCCCCCTTTCGCCGCTTTCTCTCTTCTTCTCCATCATGGCCATCGTCGCAGCCGCGACTGCTGCGTCACTGCGCGCTGTTGCTTACATTTCATGTTGCTCTGCGGGCATGTGGGCGTGCTTGTCCTGGGTCAGCGGCCTGGCTGCCCCCCCAGGACGTGCACTCCCTTCGCCGACGTCGTTATTGGTATGTAATATTTGACACGAGGCATCGGCTAGTGGGGCGCAATTGATGAGTGCATCCGCTGCTGCTTGCTGTTCTGTGGACAATACTGCATGCCTTTATTGGCAATGTGTTGTCCCTGATGTTTGTGAACAGGGGCAACCCCTCACCCCCTAGCCGTCCTCCAAAGAGTGGGCGTCCTGGCCCATAGTTGTCTTCGCCGATCATCCTACTCGGGGTGGTGTGTGCTGGGCACCTGGCGTTGGCACTGAGGGTGGGGCTTGGCGTCAGTCCGCACCATGGCCCTCTGTCCCGTCTGTGTCATGCCTGCTGAATGACATGGATGCTTAGCCTGTTTGGGGCGGCTTGTGCCTGAATCCCACCCTCATCATTACCATACTCCCCTCCTGCCATTCACGTCCGCTTCCCGTCTGGGTGTCTGTCCATTGCACTGTTGGACACCCTCGCTCCTGGTGGGCGTATCCGGGGTACGGTCGCTTACTGCACGGAGCCCTTTCTGAATGCATCCATGGGTGCTGTCGCGGTTATAAAAACTCCGCGGATAGGAACCTGCCTGGCCTGCCAGATGTTAAATCTAGAAGAAATAACAGCGGACTCATGGCGAATGTTCTTGCAGTTTGCATGCAACCCTGATTTGAGGGTTCTTAGAGGCGCATCGGCGCCTGTAGTGTTTCTCACTCGACTCACAACCGCGCTCTAGAAGCTGATTGTAAGTCCCAGGTCTGCTCCGAGCTTGCTAGTACGCCATGCCTGATCCTGCATGACTAGTACAATCCATGCCTGAGTATGATGCCTTTCCTCCGAGGGGCAAAGGGTTTAGAGTTGATTTCCAGTGCCTAGCCCACCTATCCATGCCTTCGACTGTGCCCGCCTAGCGGCACACCCCCTACCGCGACCTCCATGTTGCGCCCGCCATCGACCGCCGCCGTTGCCCCGCCGCTGCCGACCGGGGCCCCGTGCGCGCCCTCCGTGCGGCGGCCGCGCCCCGGAGGCGCCCCCACACGCGCGCCGCCGCGCCACCGTCATGGAAGCGGCACAGCTGCGCCTGCCTTTCGCGCATGGCGATCGCTTCGGGGGACCCCTCCAGGGCTGCCTGCACCGCGTGCGCTAGCTCCGTCCCGCTGCTGACCAGCCAGCCTGCGCCCGCGGCAACCTGAGCGTTTTGCGGGAGGGAGAGGAAAGGGGGGGGGGGGTGGAGAGGGGGGGGGGGGGGGGGGTCATCGTGTCGGTCATGATGCCATCCAACCGCATCTTGCAATGGTTCCTTGTGAGCGCCTTGAGAAGCTCAAGGGGGCGGGGGGGGGGGGGGAAAGATGGTGCATTTATCGGCAGCTGGGGCACATATATATATATATATATATATATATATATATATATATATATATATATATATATATATATATATATATATATATATATATATATATATATGTGTGTGTGTGTGTGTGTAACCCAGGAAGCATGCGGACATGCCCTTGCTCCAGTCGCTCACACATACACGACGCACTATTTCAGCGCTTGTTAACTGCGATGAACATCCCGGAGATTGCAACACAGCGAGGAAGCAGCAAACGTAGCCTGACGTCCGGATATTAATGTCCATTCAGGTATCAGTTGCAACTGCATTGAAGCCGGGTCCTCCTCCTGCTAGTACTTAAAAGTGCGCGCGCCTGAATACCGTAGACACGCGCCAGGCTTGCCGCCGAGTCAATCAGTGAGCAATTCCCGTCCATGCAATGTCAGTGAAGGGAAAAAAATCGCGCCCATACCCTTGAGCACACCAGTAGACCGTACTCTGGATTGTCAGCGGTGTGTTGTCCACAGCGGAATGAGGGCACACATTGTTGGAAAGACAATGCCATAGGAAAATACTCCTGGTGGCACCTCCTGCTACTGCTGGGCGGGTGATCTGCTTTAAATGAGTGCGACTTCGCATCTGTCGCCCCCCCCCCCCCCCCCCCCCCCCCTCCCCCCCGGCCCTATCCCCCTTCCCCGAGGCTGGCCGTCACCTCGGGCACCGTCTCCAGCCGCTTGTCGGCCCGGAACTTGGCAGTGACCTTGGGCACGTCCGCAAACAGCACGCCCGGCACGCCTGCCAGCATGGCATAGTAGTTGGTGCTCGAGTAGCCGCTGACGACGACGTCCATGCCCGCGATCAGCTCCTCCGAGGAGTGAAACGCCTGTCGGCACAGCCCAAGTCAGGCCAACCCTCCAGCCGAATGGCAAAGGCGGTGCCTATGCATGGTAGATCAATTTGAGTATATCATAAGGCTTTCCTGACCTCATTGGGGGGAATCGGCACAACCATTATCACGCCGCCTTGCACTGCGTGTGTCATGGAGCATCATGTCCGCCCGTTTACCTTTAAACGACACATTGTCGCATATGTTCCTTTCCCGATGCTTGTGTGCCCAACATGCGAGACTACTGCGCTAAATGGAGAGCTAGAGGCAGCAGGCAGCCCCGAGTCAGTCCCACCTCCATGGTCTTCGTCGCCACCTGGAACCACTCCGCCGGCGCCGCCTCCTGCACACGTCGGTACGCTGCCAGCTCGTCCGCGCTCTGGCGGGGGTGGCTGCGGTGCAGCACCCACACGCGTTGCAACAGGGCCGCTTCCTGCCACACCGAAGCATGCGCATAGAGGCGGGAGCGGGGAGCGGCTTGAGTGGCCCGGATGCTTGGGGGGGGGGGGGGGGGGGGGCAATAGCCTGGCCGCCGGGGTCATCGCCATTTCACATGTCCCTGACACAGCATTCAGCCTGCACGCCCGCACCCCGGGCTACAGCACCGGCACGTCTAGGCCAGTGGTATGCCCATGACAGCCGGCCCACAGGACTCAAGGGCTCTGCACGACACGGAGGTGGAGGAGGAGGTGTGGTCGCGTCGCGCTGCAAGCTGCAGGTGCCGCACCTTGAGGCCATCCACCACCAGCTGCAGCACCTCATCGTCCCCCACCGGCTGCCCCGCCAGCAGCAGCACAAAGTCGCGGCCGCCCACGCCCAGCCGCACCCGCACTGCCGCGCGCTCCCGTGCTAGCCACCTGCAGCGCGCCCCGCTCAGCCAGGGCAGTGCGATTGCCGCTGCCCACACAGCTCACCCCCCCCCCCCCCCTTCCCCCACCCATCCCATTGCTGCAATACCCACCTGAGCTGTGGTGCGGTGCGTGCCTATGCTGGTCTGATAGAAAACCGGTATAACCCTAATGTGGAGGCGTCAAAGAAGCCAGAGACCGAGTTGGACGGCAACTTCCGGCGTGAGGACAATGAGAAGCGGCATCCCAGTTCATGTGGTGCCAGGACAGGCAACCAATGCCGACAGAGTGGAAGCAGACAGGCAGAAGCGCTACGCATCGACGCATGCTTATGGCAGAGAAGCAGACAGGCAGACGCAACGCGGCAGCATGCCGGGGCTATCCCCTCTCAGCTGTATTTCGCATGTTCCCTGGTCAATCAGAGATGGTTTCTCTTCTGGCCAAAAGGGGTAGGGGGGGGGGGGGGGGGGGGGGGGCACATCTGAGCGGCGGCCTGTCCGCTGCCGCCCTCGCTCCGGCGCCGGATGGTCTCGTCAAACTGGGGGCTGCCGGTGATGGCCAGCGCGCCCTGGCACAGCCACAGACGCCCTCATCCCACTGTACGTTGCCATCTCCCATCACAACCATAGCTAGCATCGCCCTTGAGGCAGAGGGCCCGGGGGGGGGGGGGGGGGGGGGGGGAGAGCACCTGGTACCCACTGTGCTTGAGGACCTGCTCCTGCGCGATGCTATCCGCCACCGCCATGAGCAGGCACACGTCGCTGCTGCCCTCGCACCGTGCGGCCTCCAGCCGTTGCGACCTGGTCCCCAAAAGTCACGCCGGCATGCCGTGCAAGCACTGAGCGAAGATCCAGCGGCGCAACGCCGTCTTGGGCGCGGCAGCCCCACCCCTGCAGCCCGCTCTCCCCCCCCCCCCCCCCCCCCCCCCACCCGACCCTTGTCACCCACCGGACAGTCACGCCGTCTTGGGCGCGGCAGCCCCACCCCTACGGCCCGCTCCACCCGACCCCTTGTCACCCACCGGACAGTCACAGCGACTGTTCTACTGCGGTTGCCGACTCGTGCTGCTCGTGCCGCGCCACCGTGACAGGACTTAGGCAGCCGATTTGATAGGGAGGACTTCGAGGCGCAGTTGCATGACACTATGTTGGGCCTGGCGGGTTCCGGGCCCATGTGTGGGCTTCGTGCTGCCAAATGCGCTGCTCGGCGTGCTGCAGCGTGAAAGCCCCGGGCCCAGTCTCCACCCCCACCCCCGCCCACACTCGCATTCGCATCCACGCCCAGCCCACATAGCCTATGAGACAAGCAAAAGTGTGCGGAGTCGCACCGGGCCGGGCATGCTCTCTGGAAGCTGTCTAGTGTCTTGAGCGACGTGGAGTAGCGGTCCTCCACGAGGCCAATGGCAGCCGAGGCAGCGCTGCCGCAGAGCACCACCGCCCCGCTGGCGGAGCCCTCCGCCGACGCGCTGGCGCCCACCTGATTTGTGGGATCCACAGCAGCAGGGTGAGCATGGCCAGGGTCCAGGAGGGAGAGCAGCCTGAGCCAACATGCCCTATGAGAAGGGCTAACGAGTGGCGCCATGCCATGCCATGCTGGCGGGAGGAGGCATCGTGGCAGGCGCTCGCAATGGTGATGTCATGCGGGGCTCCGACGAAATCCGGCAGCTCTGCCTCCATCCTGCCGCTCCCATGCTGCGGGCCACCCTCCGGCGCCAGGACCACCGCCATCCGGCTGTCCGGCACCGCCAGCTTGCCTGCCCGCACCAGCCGCGCACAGGCGCCACTACCCCCGCAGGAGGGTGCATGTGCAAGGGGGGGGGGGGGGGGGGGGGGGGGGGGCGCGGAAGTTAGGCTGCACACACCACATGGACTAGGCTGAGCCGAGGTTGGCGTATCGCGGCTGTCCGACCCTCACCTGAAGTGCACCGCCACGTGCACCGGCTCGCCGCCCGCCAGCGCGCTTAGCAGCACGGGCTTTACCGTGTTCCAGGCGCCCGTATCCTGGCGGGCGGGCGGGAGAGCGGCAACCTGAGTGGGAGGATCTACGAATGCCGCAGAGGGGCTGGCGGGCACTGCCCTCTGCTAATCAGTGCGGCTTTGCGTCCCAACGCGGCAATACACGGACTCGGTGTGTGTGTGTGTGTGTGTGTGTGTGATAGCGGGAAGGGGAAGGTAATGGGTGCCGGTCCGAATCTACTTCTGTTTGCTCCCATGAAATGTCGCCAGAAAAGTGTTGTAACCATGCAATAAACACATGATGACCCCCATAGAGCCGACGGTTGACACCTCCCCAGGAACCCCTCCTTAATCCAAATAGGGCTTCAGGTACATTCCCGATCGGGGTGTGGTGATGCCCCTCAGCTACCTTTTGTTCTCTGTGCGCTGTAGCTGCCCACGTGTTAATACTCCCCCCCCCCCCCCCCCCCCCCCTCTCTCTCTCTCTCCCCCCCCCCCCCCCCCCCCTTCCCCACCTCTCCCTCTACGTGATGACTTCAAATCAATCCGAGGTCGGAGTGGTCAGGGTATGATAAGTTTTTTATAATCCTGTGATTTGCAAATGTCTGCAAGAGCTCTTCACAAGCTTGACATAGCGCTATCACCAGTCGCTTACCGCGGCCACAGCCAGCACCACTAGTGGACAGCTCCCTGGTCGGCACGCGGCAGCGTCAGGCAGCCAAGGATCCGACGAGACCATGGCGGTGGTGTCGGAGACAGCGTCCAGGCCAGCGTGGTGCCGCGCCGCCCACAGCAGCAGCGCCGCTGCGTTGGCCAGCCCGAAGGCGACAATTAGCAGCTGCATCCGCCGCGCATGGCTGCCCGACGGCGGCGCACGGTTGCGCAGGACCCGACTGCTGAGGAGAGATCAGCTGATGCTCCGGATGCGTAGGGTGCTGCAAAAGGTGCGACTTCCGCGAGGTGGGTGACGACGCCATCTCCGCACGACGCGCGCCGCTAGGCCTGCTGCCCCCCGGCGGATCCGTTGACGGGTTTAAAACCGAAAAGCGCGCGCCGCTAGGCTCCGCGCTGGACTTAAGCTGACTGATTGCCGCTCCGCACGAGAGGGCTGACCCGCGGCGCTTCGCTGCCTGGCTATCATGCAGAGGAGGCGCATGCATGCGTGGTCGTCGACGCGCTGGAATGGGTGTGTGTGTGGGGGGGGGGGGGGGGGGGGGGGGGAGGGGGGGGTATCTCGTCGAAGTTGTGATGCGACCGCCCAGCATAACGATTGGCAACTCCCATGTACCAGTAACGGTTTGGACTACGCCCAAACGGGCGGTAGGGCGGACCTTTCGTGGTCAGTGCCGGGTATTTTTATATTGATGGCAGTGATTCAGACGGTGATCCAACAGCATTGGAAAATTCGTCACTAGCTTTTATCTAGTCTTGCATATTGCTTCGGCAATTTGCTTGTTGACCACAACGGAGCGTCGCCTACCCAGGGCTTTTCGTAACTGGATCGCTGCCCAAACGGCCGTCGTAGAGACATTGTAATATAAGGGTTTCACTGGAGCTCCCAACCACCGGGGGTAGGCACGGGCTAGGCAGAAAGAAGTACCCGGCAGCGAAGTCCCGCACCTCATGCAGATATATGACCGTCCGCGCGGTGGGGATGGCCACCGTCCACATGCCCGACGCCGCATCGACCTGGTTGAGCAAGATCCGTTCCCTACATGTGACAGGAAGACCGCACACCTCATTATGAAGCCGAGAGTTGTTGGCCCGGGCTAGAAATGCCGCCAGCTCCTTTTGAGAGCCCGACGCACCCTCCGCTTCCCGCTCCATCACGCGGGCATCTGCGTCGCTGAGGTGGCCAGCAGTAGCCGCTTGGAGGCGGCCCCACGCCTCGCGCACCCCACGGCGTAGGTGATCGGCCCACGAGCATCGTTGAGGAAGTGGTCATATCGGCGGGCGGAAGTTGGGTTGAAGCTGCCTCGGCCAAGTACGGACCCAAGCTGTGGGTCAAAAAACAAGGGGTGGGGGTGTTGGTGTCGGGTACTGTCGGCAAGTGAGGAACCTCGAGAGGATGTCATTCATGCAACCGATAAAGGCGGCATCGCGAAGTGTAGTCATGCGGCGGATGCCAGCGCCCTTCAACCGACGGGGGAGGTGAAGCATGGTGCTCGCCCTAGCCAATGCATCCTCGCTCAAGTAGCCGCCTTTGCTGCCATGGGGTCGGGGTTGTGCAAAAGCTCCGCCAGGAAATCAGTGACCACAGGATTGGTTTCGGTGCCGTACGACGTGGAGGGATCAAAAGAGACCCCTAGCACCCGTTCGACCGCCGCGAGGACGGTGGCATCCACCGCCTCCGCAAAGGCCTCTACCTCGGACGAGTAGACAATTGCGGACTGAGACAATACCCCGCCTGTTGCTGCATGCAATAATGCTTGAGCAGGGCCCATGCGTGGTGATGCATGGCATGAGTGTACCAACGGCTAGCTATATAGGCTTGGCAATTAGGAGCTTGCTCGGGCTGGCGTCCCCCTCCTCTCGTAGCTCCTCCGCCTTGCCGCGCATATAGGCGTGCACATACATATACCTTGGCGATCTGAGCGGCACGCTGAGGACCGGGATGCCGTGGTGGCCATGCATCTAGCTCGGGCCACTCGATGTCGGCCGGAGCCTCACGCCGCGCGGCCCCCATGTCTGCTCTGTACGCGTGCATCTTGTCGAAGCGCACCTCAAGCCCCACGGACGCCTTATGAACGTGTGGAAGGCGAGAAGGGCCGGCCAAACGTGCTCCGGGAGGTCCACCAAATATCTATCTTCGGCGTAGTTGAAGCGCGCCGCCCCGTCTGTGACCTCCAGCGTGCTATCGCACTGTTGCACCTTGGGGTGAATCGCGACGCATATGGAAGTCGTGGCCAACGGTGCGCCATGCTGCACGCCTATCCTCCGACCGTAATACAGGGCGGACCGATCGTCCACGAGCATATGCGAGTCCGTGGAGAGGGAGGCCAGGAGCGCAGGAATGACAAGGTGTAGTGGGAGCAATCGATGTGGCGTTGGATGATGATGCGGCACCACGCCTCGTTGTAAGCGTTGCGAAGGTCGCTGTGGACGATGCCGGCACATGGGCCAAGCTTATCGGCGATGAGGCGGACGCCGTGCGTGGATGAGCATAGAGTCCGCCGCCCGTGGAAGTTCCAACGCCGAGCTGAGATGGAGCAAGCACCGACACATACGCCTCCTTCATGTTGTCCGCCACTGCCACAAGCCGCACGACTGGGGCCCCGCCCTCGCCTAGCTTCTTGACGGGGGCCACAAGTCTAGCAAAGGCAATGAGCCGGTTGAACCACCCGGGCATGCGACCTTGGAGGTACATAGAGGCGACCTCCGAAATGGCGCGGACCGCCGCATGCCCCGACGCCGGGGTGTATTCGCCCACCAAGCAGCGGAGGTACTCGTTGCGCATGCCTGAGGGCCCAGCCGCCACGTGCTGCTTGAGTTGTTGGTACGGCACGCGCATGTCCCCCGTCATGGCGGCCTCGTCGACCGGAATGTCATACGCAGCGTCTGGGATCGGGTGGCTACGGGACAGGTGCTTGTCGCGCAGCTGGGCGAGGATAGCAGGATCGGATAGGTCCCCCATACATACACTTAGAAGATAGACGGCCCGCCGCTCGGGAGAGCTGTCCGTCCTCCACCAACGCCACGACGTGTCCGCGGTGCCCACGAGTAGCGCCGCAAAGAGGTCAGCGTCCGTTCGATGCTGGCGGGCATGTCCGGCATAGAGCGCCTCGGTGCGCGCGTCGTCCGATGAGCGCACGAGTACGAGTACGAGTGCCAGTGCGCGAAGTTCTACTGTTAGCAGGGTGAACATCGCGCCGACGAACATGCCCGGCGAGGCGCCGCGCCCGGAGGCGGTCGTGTCATCGCGTCGCGCGGAAGTAGACTACAACATCAACATGACTACGTACCAATACCAGTACTAGTACCATTTTTTAATTCACACCGTACATGTAGGGTTTCATTGTTGATGCCATGCTCGCAGTCTTGTCATGGGGGTGGAAATTAAAAACAGTGCATGTAGTAGCAGCACCAGTAGCGCGGCGGTACGATGATGCCGGCGCAGTCGCCGTTATTGCGGGTGCCGTGCTGGTGGTTTCGGAGCAGTCGAAGTCGTCGAAGCCAAATGGGGGCGCTGGTTTCGGAGCCAAAGTAGTGATGGTTTCGCAGCCAATTGCGCGAGATGAAGTCAACACCTGCCGACGAGGTGCAGACTGCGCGGTACGTCGATTATAGGCAGGATGATGCGTGCGCAAACTACACCATTCCACAAAAGTCTTTGCAAACAGAAATCCGCGCGTATTCTCGCCTTGGTGCGCAAGCCAAGGGGCTACGGGCGGGTCATGAAGCCCCGTGTTTCAGGGCATGTAAGCCTCATGCGCCAAGGGGGCGGCAGCCGTTTCATTCGATTATCGCGCTTGTAATTTTTCCGGCATTGGCCTTGTTTGGCACAAGGCTAGAACCACCAAAACACGGTCAACGCATAGGGGAGCAACATGTTGGCGGTGTAGCTACCATCCGTCGCATTTATTGCACGCGCGCTCCCGGTGGGTGGACATATGCATGGGATGTATAACGCACTTCAAGTATGAGCCCAATCGGTGCATGCTACCGTTTCAATGCATGGGTATTTCCATTATAGTGTGCCAATAATGCGGACAATTCTCCACAATTTCAATCCCACATTTTTCAAGCTGCAAGACAAGCGCCGTTGGCCTCGCCTGCTAGGATAATGTAGTACACATAAATTGCTTTAGATTCCACAGGGGCATGCTTAAACCCACCCGCACCATGGGCTAAGCGCGGGCTCGCTCCCTCAACAATAACAAGCTCGCAAGTCCCAACTAGTGCACTACAAGTCCGCGCGCATATTGTAACACATGTCGCCAATGATCAAAGGGGAGGAGCCGAAATGACGACGGAGTCGACGCGAAGAAGTGGAGACATGTCAAAGAATCCTCGCGCCTGCTTGGGAGTTTGCGTGGAATGGCACATTAAATGCCCCCATCATGAGCCGCGAATCCACAATGATGATTTGATTGGCTAGCACAGCAATACCAGAATAGGGACGATTATCTTTCACATGGCATAAAATTTGCCGTTTTATCGGTTTGATGTGCCATTCAGAGATTTAAAACGCGCTGCTCACGGGTTTTCCAGCCCGCTATTCGGATTTAAGTCTTGTAAACGGCGAAATGTTATGAACTTTCGCAGAGTGCAAGATTATTGGTCGGTGCATGGCGAACAGTCAATTTGCGGATGTCGCAAGCATCTAGCACGCTAGGTGATGACCATAGACGCTAAAACATGCGCCGAGCAGCAT
>VCJN01001441.1:0-21275 GCA_006384855.1 Tetraselmis striata
ATCAACACACCCACCTCATGTACTAACCCCCCCCCCCCCCCCCCCCCCACACACACCTCTCCGCCCATGCCGCCTTGGCACCTTTGTGAAATCATGATGATGCCAGGAGGGAATAGCCCAGGCTGAGGTGTGGAGCATACTCTGTCAGCTCACACCTCGACTTGCTGGCCATGCTCTAGACGTGGATGTTGCTGTGTTCATGCAATGGCAATCGTGATCGAGCTGTTATGCCTGGCATGCTGCATGTAGGCTTGCAAGGAACTGCCGCCTCCGCCTGCACTGCAGCACTTGAAGCTTCAGCACGCCGCACTGGTGGATGGAAGGCGGCGGTGCAGCCACGAGCTGCTGCAGACAATACAGGTGAGGTTGCTCCTGCGGAGAGCAGCGCCGGATAGCTCATCCCAGGAGACTCACCCGGGGCTTTAGGGTTTCGTGGGTTCACGTCGCACTTGCCGCAGGAGAGCTACTGGCTGCCCAATCCGCACGGCACGGAGAGGACGCCGCTTGCGGAGGTGTGGCAAGCGGGGGATGGGAGCCAGGGGGGTATGCGGCGTGGCAGCGCCAGCCTCTTCCCGGCGGGCACGGGGGACTGCGCCGCTCCGAAGCTGCTGGCGGCGGCCGCGGTTCAGGGTCTTACACCTGTCAGCCTGGCGGAGGTGTGGTTCGGGGCGCCTATGGTGGAGCGCATCCTCCCGCGTCGCTTCCGCCGGTACGTTGAAGTGGCGAGAAAGGAGGGACGCAAGGTGCACGCCATGACACGGATCAAGCCAACGCGGCTGGAGGGAGGCGTGTATCCATGCTGTGATAAGTGCGAGCGCATTCTGGGATGGCAGCTGTGCAGCGGGGTGCCGAAGGACAACCGGCTGGAGCAGGATTAATTTAATGGACAGTGGTTACGCGCAGCCGGGAATCGGCAATATCGGCGATGAGTGGTGTCTACCATGGAGAAAGCCATTGCCATGCTGCACCGCTGAATAGCAGAAAAGTCCAATCCTGAATAAGAAATGGCGCAGCGTTATGGTTTGCACGTCCACTCAAGGCGTCACATTGCTGATTCAGTATTGGGCTGTACAATGAAAAGCATCCGACTACGCATATTTACAAGCCTGGCAGGCGACTTTAGCCCACTTGTGATTATCGAGAATGCACTGCCTGCTGAAGAAATATCTTGCAAGTAATTTGATGCGCAATGATCACAGGTTTGGCCAGTGTTTGGTGTCAGTGGAGCCAAGGCGTATTGGGTACTGAAGAATGCAAAGCCTCATGGCCGAAAGCACCATTGCTTGGGCGTCCATACGGCAAGTACACAGGCGGATCCTTTCTATGTGCCAAGATTGATGTGATGGAAATGTGTATGTATAGAATTTTCGCAAAAATCAGCATAAGGGCACAGAATTATGGAAGATTTAATGACAATGCTGTGATATGGGAGGTGCCTTTGCTTTGTCGGGCAAAACCCTGAAATCATCTGCAACCCGATGATATACCTAGCAGAATAGTATGGGAATCGTCACCCTCATGGCCGTCCATACTTTGGCCATTCACACTAATTGCTAAGATTAGATTATTTGTCGGAATTCTGAGCATGGATTGCGTTGGGTATTATAAGCAATATATTACGAAGAGGGACAGAGCTGTACCAGCGCACCGCCCAATTGAGCGCCCAGAGGGTTGACGATGCCACCATTAAGCCATCTTATGTTCCTATGCTCATGTAAACGAAATACATACATGTAATGCATGTAATATGTGCATCAAGGCATCCATCACTGCTATTCATTGCATTGTTAGTATAGAATGCATTGACCATTATGTTCTTGTGGTTTCTTAATATTGGGTAGTGAATACAACCCACTCAGAAATATAACTCTACAGAGAAGAGTCCTGCCATCCATCCCCTTTGCATGTATTTAACAATGTGGGTCCACCACACCATCATCAGCACGATTGCGCGGATCATGTATATCTTGATGTGTGATGGCAGACAGTGGCTACACCGTCAACATGTAGACTATTATAGCAGGGCTGGCGGACAAATGTATAATTCATAGTGTGTTATATATCAACATATCATACTGATTTTTTAGCCCATGGCATGCTGTGCGCCAGTACACGTGCGGCATTGATTTTTGATGACAGGCGGCGGCTGTAATTTCCCATTATTCTTGCTTTGCATAGAGACAGCGTCGTCAGCAACTTACAATCTTGTAGACATGTTGTGTTTACAACTACTGCTACTGTTGTCACACGTCAATCGCACTGGCAGGCGTGACAACCAGGCAGCATGGCAGTCACCTCGTCCTCCACATGGGCGGAGGACTGCATACAGCGGTATAATGCATCATTGCAATGACTACACAACATACCCTGAATAAAGAGGGATATAGCAATGTAGTCGGCGCGGGCAATTTCCACGTGCAAGTAGATATATCTATGTGGAATAGTGTATGTATTATTCATTGACGAAAATATGCTGTGCAGTCCCTAAATGTGATTTGCTTCTCCTATATAAAGCAAATGCTTGATTATCATAACTATAGCACACATATGTAGTTAAAACAATAATATACATATGTAGTATGTATATATTTTATTATAGTATGGTCATAGATGAACAGTTGTACAATGATGCTGATATAGTGCGTCGCGCTTTTTCCCGCCCCCGAGACAGGACTGGCACAACAGTGAAACCCTTGCTGCGCCTCACCGAGGCCGTTTTTTTCCTAACCAGACAGCGATCCAGTTACGGAAAGAGCGCAACTCGCATAAATACACCCCTGCACATAAGTTTGGGGTCCCTTTGCGGCAGTGTCAAGACTTCAGAAGTCTAGGGTACCTGAACGTAGGGCATATGAGATGAAACCCTGGAATCTCAGAGGGTTTTATAAAACCTGCATGATGAGGGGCTGAAACCGAAGCTTAAAGACCTTTGACTAGGGAATCACGCTGCACTTGGTGCGTGGATGGGCGTCGCGTGCAACTGCACCAAAACCGGGGTCAGTATCACGCACACGCCGACGCGCGTGAATAGACAACCAAACGGCGGGATGGCCATGAACGCGTGAGGAAACACATTGGCGAGGGGCTCGGGTGCATTTGGTTGGCGTGCAGCCATGTGGGCGGCGGCCAGTACATGTCGCGTTGCAATACTGGCAAGGCATCAGTGTCGACCACGCGCAGCAACACCCCATTGACTTTAAAACGCTATAACTTCTCAGGGTTTGCTCAGAAAAGCTTTTTAAAAATACCACGCGATTCCTCGTACAATTCTGCGTCGATAACAATCTTCCAAAATCAAAACTCGAGTTTTGGGGTTCCTGGAAAAAATCCCCAAAGATGATCATCCAAGTTGCCCCTCACTGCCTCATGTGCCCACCCATATCGGGCTCGTGGCTTTGCGCCAAGTGCGTGTCTAAGCCCCATACTCAGTTGCGCGAGAGAGTTATGTATGTGGATGACCACGGACCACCAACAATTGGCATGTGCCACCACCTAGCGATACACACATCTACCAGCCAAAACGCCATTTTCCACAGCATTTTTCAAGGAATTTCATGTTAATCAAAATCCACGCCCCTACCGCGCCACCCCGCCCACGAAACGGTGCAACTGGCATTCCACCACGCGCCCCCATAGTAGAGCATTGCCCTACACCAAGGGGGCCATCGAGCGCCTCTTCTACGTGCGGTCGCCACAGAAACAACAGCATTTTCACCCCAAAACTGCTCCCCACAGTGGCCAACTTGTCGTTGGGGTGTCACGTCGTGCCAATAGCGACATGCTTTCAGTGGCCTACACGCACGGTGTGTGCAACTTATGCCAAGGGCCGTATCCACCGAGTTTGGTGCGAGGAGTGCCGCGATTTCCATAGGTTTGGACGGTTGGCGCAACCCACAACTTTCTGGCGCCAACGCATCATGCATTGATTTCGCGTTTTTGAAAGGGCGCCCACAAATGGTCGTGTTGTCACGCGGGTGGGTATAAAGCGCACAATAGGCGTTCGCCCGAACTATTCCCACTGTAGTCTGTAGTTAGCATGTATGCACATGCAGCCGGCGTTATCCTCGCCCATGCATGCGCTTTGCGATCGAAAATGCAAAACCCAGACTTATGTGGAGGGGTGTATGGTGATACTATCTAGATTATAACACAATACGTGTACTGATACTACAGCATTGCTTGATGTGAATATAAGAGCAAATAGCGAGCATCACGACCGCTGAATCCTTACTACCTGTCCTGGCCGCCCCTAAAACCCCGCCATACGGTAGTCATCCCGCGACGACGATGCTGGATAAATGCGCGTGCGCGGGCGGCTGCTCGCCGACACGTCATCATTACTGTTGTACGGGCGCTCGTGTATTATCGTCGTTCGTGTGTAATCGTCACATCCTGCTTACATCGAAGCCCACTACGGTACCGCGACACCTGCTGAGTCTACGACGACGGGTACCTGGAAGTACCTGGTGTGAATTACAAAAAGGGAAGTACCTGGTAGTAGTAGTACTTTCCCTGCGCCAGACTGCCCTGTAATCGAACTTGTAACTGCCAGACTCTGACTTGTAATCGAACCCTTAGTCGCTACTAGCTGGAAGCCTCATCAGTGTCTCCTCCTTGCGCACCTGTAGCTTCAGTGGCCCCTCCTTGCCGCAGCTGATGTTGCAAACCCATAGTTGACTCATCAAGTATGTCGACACCTGGTACGTCTACCTCAGGTCGACCCAGAACGGGGGCGCCACCCCCGCTCTGGCGCCGCGTTTATCTGCTAACCACGGCGAACTGCCGACTCTGGTGCGCGCCTTCCGGGAGGGGGACCCACTTGGCGATAGTCTGCTTCGTCATAGCGATGGCGTGGCGGTGGCGGTGGCGGTGACTTCGAGGGTCAGAGTTGCTCTGCAGACGAGGGCTGGCCCGCTCTGCCAAGGAACCCGTGTTTATTGGTATATATTGATACTCGCATAACTTGGTGTGGGCCGCATCCATGCTCAGGCATTGGGCCCCGGGCCCTGCTGCTAGGCTAGAGGGGGCGCGCCAACGATGCCACAGAGTCGACCCCTAGCACCTCCCCAGAAACCCCCCCTCCTCCAGACGATGCTGCAGCCACGTTCCTAATCGGGCTGCAGTGATGCCCCTCAGCCACCTTACATTCTCTGTGCGCCCCCGTGGCTGCCTACGCGTAAGGTCTCATTGTCTCTGTAATCGCTCTCGCACAGCTTGGGAGCCCCTTCCCCCCGCCCCGCAATAACTTATCCCCTTCCCTCCCCGTGATTGGACCGACATGCTGAGAGCGGACGTGGCGGGGTGATGGTGCGCAGGCTGTCGGGCGTTCAGGAGGCGGTGCAGCTGCAGCGGTGCGTGCTGTTCTTCGTGGAGTCTCGGGGGATTATGGTGGGGGCCGCTCTCGGCACCGTCGACGCACCCCGCCCATCCGTTGCCGCTGCCCCGCACAGGACGCGCCCAAACCACGGAGGAGTGGCGCCCAGTAATGTGTTGTGTGCGCGCCCCGCGGCCCTGCAGGACAAGACGGGCCTGTGCTTTTTGCTTAATGTGTGCATCTACATGGGAAGGTGCAGCTGCTGCCGGCCCCCTCCCCAAGTGCCTTCTGCCTCATGCCCGCTCGCCCGTCCCGAATTGCCCCTCCAGCACCCTACGGCGCAGGCTGCCAGGCACGAGGCTAACACTGCCCCCACCTGCCATGCCGCACAGCATCGGGTTCCTGCACTATGTGCTTCAACCGGCGACGACCTCGCTCCTGGAGTTGGGCTTCCAGGGGACTTCCGGCGGGGCAGACGGTGGTGGGAACACCTTGTCAGCACGTACGCGCCTGTGTCCGGCGTTTTCATACAGCACATAATGCTGCTTATCGTGGCCGGACTGCAATGCGGCTGCTGATCGGTAGCGTCCGCATGGGCATTGACACTCCGGGCCCTCACGGCGCATGCTGAGCTCGTGGGTGCTGCGCTGCAGTCTGGGCCGGGGCCGCGGGCTCCCGCATCACCCGGCTGCCGGCGATGCTCTTCGACGCGCTGTGGCTGTTCCCCATGTACATCCTGAGCTGCTTGGTGAACTGCATATGGTGAGTATGGAGCAGCGCAGGCCACAGCGATGCCCGGGTGATGACATGCCTGCATGCCGGCGGACACCGCCCCGCTCAATGCCCCCCCCCCCCCCCCCCCCCTCCCCCCTTCCCCTCTCCCGCCACCTCCCCACACCGTCCCAGGTACTCCGACATTGCCAAGATGGCGGTGGAGACGAAGCGCGAGCGTGCCAGGAAGCAGCGCATACTGGAGGGCAAAGCAGACAGCGCCGGCGCCTCCGCGGGCGATCAGCGCCGGGTCAGCCTGCCGCACTTCCTCGCGCAGGAGATCTACAAGCTGCTGCTGTTCGCCATTTTCTTCCTGCAGGTGAGAGGCATGGGAGGAGGAGGAGGTGGAGGGGGTGGGGGGGGGGGGGGGGGGGTCTCCTCCCACGTGTGTCGTGCTGCATGCAACAGAGGAGAAAGGATTCCTTTTCGCATTGCCTTGTCCCTTGGCTTTTTGTATTGCTTTGGAGAAATCGTTAATACTGACTGATGACTTCCGGGGAATGTTTCTGATCGTCCTCACTGCTGGTAGCTCGTCCTCAGCTTGCATTGTCCTGTAAACTGGTGTCGGGGTAGGTAATTGTCACCAAAATGGAAAGAAGACTACATGTGCCCAATGCACGGACAGGCTGGCTGGCCCCCGTTAGCATCGGCCGTCTTTTGTGGCACGGCCAGTATGTGATGAAAGCTCGCACATATCAATATATACGAGTAGAGCGACATATTCCCTGTACGTGCCTCATTGTCCGCCTGGTAGAGCGTAGGTCCCTTGCATGAGAGGTCCCCGCTTCGACTCCTGTTTCTCCCGGTTGGTGCATTAGCCCTCCAGAGTTCGAAAGCGGCAATGGTAAAATGGCCATGCCAGACCTACGACTGCAGTTGACGCACGAGGTCCAGTGCTGGGGCGGCGTTGGCGGATGTCCCGGGGCGAACTTTACTTTTACGTAACATTTTACTGAATAGTCCTATTAAGCGGAAAAATGTAGATAGCGATTAACTGTTTCACCCCTCTTGTAATCTCACAAGTTTTGTTTCATCTGATTTTTGAGCCTATATTAAAAATATATGTGCACACTGACCAACACAGCATTCTAGGCGCGCTATCATTTAATTTTTGGGTCGTAGTATCCATCAGGAATGAAAGGCATCTCCCTGATTTAGTCTTCCTTGGACTTGGCCCAAACTTGTCCAGAATTTGATGAAGCACCCCCGCTCGGACCCACCACCCCTCCCCTTCCCCCACCGGCAGGTGACAGCGCTCAGCGCCATCCCGTACATTGGAGGCTTGCTGTATTTTGCGCTGTGCTCACTGCTGTACGCGTTCTATTGCTTCGACTACAAGTGGGGCCTGGACAGCACCTCCCTGGGCCAGAGGGTGGCCGTCATCGAGAGCAACGCCGCCTTCTTCATGGGTGCGTCCCCACAGGGGGGGGGAAGCCGGACACGGATTTGGTTGGGAGGCGCTGCTATGGGGGCGAGGGTGGGTGGAGGGGGAGGGGGGGCGGGGAGGGGGCTGACTCACCCCCGCTTGCGTCCCCCTTCCGTGCGCAGGCTTTGGCGGGCCCTGCGTTCTGTTCTCCATGGTGCTGCCCTTCTACATTGGCATCGGGCTGGTGAACTTTCTGTACCCCCTTTTTGTGCTGGTCGCGTGTGATAGCGACATCAAGGCCGCCACCGCACCAGGTGAGCGAGCCAGCCCATGCTGCCACTCCCCCCCCCCCCCCCCCCTGATGCCCCAGCGCAGCTTTGCGGCTGACTGAGCTCCCAATACGGCAGCCGCTCAGGCTTTAGGCGCAATGTGGGACTCAACCCCCCCCCCCCCCCCCCCCGCGGCCCTGGGCCCCCGTTTTGCCGCTGTGCAGGCCGGCGGATCGCCCCCATGATCCGCGTGCCGCTGTTCCGAGCCGCGCAGTGGCAGTCCGACTTTGTCATCAAGCACGTCGGCCCGTTCAGGAGGATGGCGCGGCAGTAGACGGTGCGGAGAGGGCCCAGGGGGAGGGATGTGCGGTCAGCACGACCTCAGAATGGGTTCTTCACCAGCGAGTTTTGCATAGCCATACGGAGCGCATGGACATTCGCCGCTCTCGCTCAGGCTTGCGCCCTGGTTGAAAGCGCATCTGTAAAGGAAATGAAGTTCACGACGTCCTCGAGACTGAAACCACGTCAGCGCGACCGGTACAATAAGGCAAGGATATGCGCCGCAGAATAAGCGGAATGTCACAGCACATGCATTCAAGTATGGCCCTGACAGCTCTGCAGCAGGGGAGTTGCTGTCGTATACGTGTCACCACCCGAGAGCTATTTGTGCCGTTACGCGTTTAATATCGGTGATCATGACAAAAGACACTGCATAGCTACAACATATTTTGGCCGGGCCGAACGTGGATGTGTTTTCGCCCTGCAGCCATGAACTCCGCCCTGTAGTGGCGATAGATCTGAATAACAGTACGGTAATGGTGCGAGAAAAATCATGTGCGTGTGAAATATCAGCAGGATGAGCTTTTAATGAGGTTTCTGGAGCCCGCACCGTTGTTGCCGTGCGTTTTTCATGTCCATCCGAGTATCTGTGACGATTATTACGCGCTGGTGAAGTACGGACCAGCCCAGGGATATTTGCGGAATCTCGAATCAGCACTTTTTCGTTTTGCAGCCAAAGAAAAAGCCGAATCGGCCAAGAGGCGCCCACTAAAAGCGAGAGCGGCTGGTGGGCTCCAGCGCACGGATCGGCATAGACCTTGTCATTGGGGTGGTTATGTGTGGGCGGTACATCATTCCCAGTACGTACATGTATGCTGGTGGGGATAAACCTGGTACACAAGCCCCGAGGAGCAGCATGGTGCATCGCATGGGTTAGTCACAGGGGTGGCGCGTGTGTGATCCGATTGATGGGAACAAAAGGTTTGGGCCAACAAATATTAAGCTCTGCGCCCAGTTGCACATCCTATTCCACACTATCACACTGTCACTATATATCCACAATGTGCTAGGTGCGTACGCATATTATATTTGAACAAGAATCCGAATTCAAAATGAAATCATGATGCTTCACATCGCGGCGGAGCGATTCTGCTTCTTCCACGCATGGCGCGGATTGCCCACTTTGCTAAGCGGCATACTACGCTTGCCAACAGGCGGCGCCACAGCCGCACTGCCACCGCCCCTACATGTACCTTGCTTCACCCCTGTCGACACCTCCGCGGGCGGAAGCTTATGTGTAAGCCCGCTAGCCGGGATGTCACCTGCCATGATCCGCTCACGCAGCTCCGTCAGACTCCTCCCCAGAAGGTTCTGCCCCTTCCACCGCGCCGGCAGCATCTTGCCCGCCTCTGTGGCGTTCATGCCAATCCCCCAAATCCTGTCCCACGAAGACGCCTCCACCAGGGTGGAGCCAGTTGTCTCCAGCAGGGCTGCCCGCAAGTCCGGCAGCTGCGTGAACTTGCACGACAAGAGAGCCATCACGAGCTCCATCCGGTGGCGCTTCCACTTTGCGTCGTCGAAGTTGGCCACCTGCCGACCCAGAGCCTTGCACCTGCCAGGCTTGTCGGCAGCCACGATTTTCGCGGCTGTGTCGTAGTCCCCAAAGAGGATCGCCTTGCTTGCCATGCATCATCGCCTGCTCGATGCAAAAGTACTCGAAGCTGATGACGAGGTCGCTGTCCACCGCGTCCGCTGCTTCGTTGGTCCGCAATTGTGTCGAAGGCCGGGCTGGGTGACCGACATTTTGAAGCATGAAGGGTAGAAATTGCTGAAGGGCGACTTCTGCTCGAGGAAAATATATAGCCCTGGGTATTGCTGGCGTCCGTGGGGGTGTCGGACTGACGCCCCTCGGGGCGCAAGGAGCCTGGGCGAGCAGGCGAGCGCGGGTGGTGCGAGGCGGAGGTGTAGTCGTCGTCGAAAAACATGCCAGCAGGTGCGGCGGGTGAAGCCATGGTAGTGCTGGTTGTGCGTGCGTGTGGGGGTTGTTGGGCGGGTGGTAATACCTGCCTATATAGCAGCACGAGTATGTGCGAGGGAGTGTGGAGCGCTGGTTGGTCTGGTCCACAGTGGTGATGCCGCGGCCGGTGGGGCCAGTGTCGACGTACTGTGCAGTGTGAACGCGCCCCGTTCGGTGCCATCAGTTGGTTTCGGCGCTCGTGTTATCGCTGCTCAGCAGCAGGCGGCCAGGCGATACATACCAAGGTCGCATACTGGTATTGGTAGTACCGTATATGCCGTACGGTCGGTGCTGACGAACTAGCTAGAGGAGGAAGCTCACCATAAATGCTATTCATCGCACGTGCGCGCGCGCACGTGTTTAGTCCGCGTGTCCAAGGCGCCGGGCAATTACAAGGAGGCCATCTCCAGCAATCACCCCGATGACTGAAAACGGTCCATGGACCGTAAGATCGCCTCTATCATCACCAAGATGGAGACCTTTATTGTTTGGATCAACGTCCCTGAGCTTCGACGCAACAACTCGTCAGCCGATCATCATACACACAGCCGGCGTGGGCCGTCGCGGAGAAACACGACAAGGATACCACCTTCATCAAGCGCACGGCCAGAGTGGTCGTCCGCGGCGATCAACTCATCGCCCGCGAGAACTATGATGACACCAAAACCTATGCCCCGGTCGTCAGCTTCATCGCCTTGCGCACCACTATTGCTCTCGCAGTTCACCTCGATTGGGACGGAGCTATACCAGTTCGACGTCGCCTGTGCCTTCCTCAACGCTAACCTCGATGAAGGTGTCTACGCACCCAAGGCATGGTTTCTGCGCTTTTCTTCCTTTCTCCGTGACTTCGGCTTCATCAGCTCCGAGTGCGAGCCCGGCGTATGGACGTTGCTCGCCGCCGATGGATCTGGATCCCTGTTGGCCATCCTATGCGTCTACGTTGATGACATCATGCTAGCTACCTCCCCATCGTCCAACATCCAGGAGCGTTTTCAGCCTTCTCTCTTCACTACGTTTGATGCCACCACTGACGGCCTATGCACCTGGCTTCTTGGCATGGCCATTGACCGCAAGCATGGAGGCGTGATCCACCTCCATCAGGAGAAATACATCAACGACATCCTGACTACCTTCAACATGACGGAGTGCACGCCTCGCCGCCTGCCCTGCACGCCGGATACCGATTTTCATGACCTTCCTGGCGCGCCTCTCGACACCAAACTCTTTCCCTATCCCAATCTTGTTGGCAGCCTTATCTGGCCGGCTGTAGCATCGCGTCTAGATATATATTGCTTTCGTGGTCGGCCGACTGTGCGCCTACATGGCGTCCCCCACTGAGCGTCACTGGCAGATAGCCATGTCGGTGCTGCGCTACCTCAAGGGCACCCCCAGCCATGGCCTCATTTTCCGGAAGCAACTGGACAACGAAACACCTGACTTCATCTTCTTTGTGGGCGCGGACTGGGCGACCTTCATGCCCAAACGCCGCTCCACTACCGGTAATCTTGCCTTGGTGCACGGCACCCCAGTCGCCTACCGCGCACAGGTTCAGAAGAGCATGGCCATGTCGACTGCCGAGGCGGAGTTTGTGGCGCTCTGCATGACCTGCACATGCTTGGCATTTATTTGCATTCTTTTGCGCCAGCTAAGCCACCCCACCACTGACCCAGTGCGAGTATGCGAGGACAACCAAGCATGCATCGTTCAGATGAAGCATGGTATGATTACAGGCGCGCAACGCCACATTGCCCTCAAGTTTCAGTATGCGGCTCAACTCTGCCAAGCAACATCATCGGCATGCACTACACGCCTACCGCAGACCAGCTGGCCAATTTCTTCACTAAATAAGGCGCTGCCCTTGACTACCTTTCTTCACTTCCGCGCTTTCCTGATGGGGTCATCCGAGGAGCCTTCCGTTGCGCCTCTGCCGCCGTCAGTCCTGCGCCCGCGGGATCCCACAGAATGAGGAGGGGTGTTGGACCCAGGGTACCCCGGTAAACCGAATCCGCATTACCTCTCTGTGAAATCCGCATTTTCAAGTGCTACTGCCGTACATGTACCTAAGATGTGCGACACTCAGATGGTGCCAGAGTACGGCAGATTGCCTTCTTTGATGGAGCAGTGTCTACCCTAGTTGACACCTATCCGGCTGGATGGTATAAATTGTCAGCCTCGGCTCCTGTAAATTCAGTCAACTGCTCTTCCCAGAAATGTTTCGACTCACCCCTTCTCTCTCGTGACAGTGCCACTCAGCCATCACCACGGCGACAGCGACTACCTTTCGTCCATCGCCCACGGCTCACAGCAACCCTTTGCCTTTCCAGCTTGCACCTTGCTTGTTGGCACTCGACGTGACTCGACGCATGCGTGCCGACTCTCGCCGACTCTTTCCCTAGTGACAGTGCCACTCAGCCATCACTTCAATAATCTCCCTCCGACACTGGGTGCCTATGCTGCCGTCCCGATAGATGTGATTTCATAACAGTAATGCAACCTATTTTGCCCCGAGGCACGCGGTGCATTGTGGTTAGGTCTAAATTAGGGTTTGGGGGCAGCAGTGGTATTGAAAGCTAATATGAATGCCGGTTGGTTCATTTTGTGCCAAGTCGGGGAAACCAATTCCGTCCAAGCAGGGACAAATCAAAAGAGTGAAGGAAACGGGATGGTTACAAGAAGTTTGCGCCACCGGGGGCTGAAACTCTGTCCAAACTGGGACAAAAAAGAGCGGGGGCCGTGATGGCTACCAAGTAGTTTGTGCCGTCCGGGGCTGAAACTCTGTCAAAGCCGGGACAAAACATATGAGCGGCTAATTTTGCGGAATTGTACTACATATCCTCATCTTCGATCACATAATCCCCTCGGCGCTCCGCTGCCTGTTGCCTCCTCTTCTCCGCCGCTGCACGCTCTTCCAGCTCCTCTAACTCGGTCATTGGACGGGGTAGACCCGGCCACTTCTCGAAGTCACTTGGACGCAGTTGTTGAGTCTCGTCCCATGGCTTCTCTTTGAACCATGAGGTCATCCTGGACTTCATCCCAGCGATTTGCGTCTTCTGGTTGTCAATGAGGATCATCTTCAAGTTCCCGTGTGTGAACGAGTAGCTATGATCATATGGTCCCACCACACGGAAAAGGCCGCAGCGACCTGGAAAAGGCGTGGCAAACCGCACAAGGCGTTAATTTTTTTATGCTGACCCCATTAAGACACTCACCCGGGTTGCACCCCTCACGCACCGCGGTTGTCCCGGTTCCGGCTGTGACGTCGACGATTGTTGTCCCGTCTGTTGCCGCCATCTTAAGGTGCTTGGCGAAGAGAGCGATAGGCTTTTGGTACTTGTTCACCGTCTGTCTGTTCTCGTCCTTCAATTTCGAACTGTCTTTGAAGTGACCCAACATGATGGATGTAGAGAACCTGGAAAGGCACAACCGGCTTAGCGAGTAGAATATACAAGCCGGCTATTTTCCACGGATCAAATCTCACCTTCGGGGATCATTGAAACGGATGTTGTCAGCTATGATGCTTGGCGGGCACTGTGAGATTCAGATGTGACGTAAATGTGCCCTACTGGTGACGAACGACGACATACGGGGACGATACGGGACGGACGAGGGACGTGGATTTCATACCCAGTAGCGACGACTATCGCGCGCGACCTGTAAAGTACTATATGAATTTCTCGTTTCCATAATTTCATCAAATTGATATGCGCACGCGGGCTCGCGTGTCGCCCGCCGACGCGGAGTACCCGGGCTAAGTACAGGCGGCTGCAAGTACTCGCTGCACATCGCTGCACATCGCCGCGGTGTGCCGCGATGTGCGGCACGACGGGCGGAGGTGTGGGCGGATGTAGGTGGTACGGTAGGTGGTAGGCGGTAGGTGGTGTTCGTAGGTGCGCGTTTTAATGCAGCCGCCCTAACTGCTGATGATTGTGTAACGCCCCAGCACGCGCATGAAGTACGGGGTCGCCTCACGGTCACCGCCGCTCACCGTTGAATCAAGCGCGGACAGCCGCGCACTCGCATCTGTGTTGCCTGCCGGTGGTGGGTTACATCCACCCCAACTCTCAACCCCCCCCCCCGCCCCCGCGCGCGGCAGCAGGCATGCCGGCAAAGGGATGGATAGCGAGTGTGTCGAAGGATGGCGTGTACACATGCAAGCACTGCCACGGCATCGTGACGGGTAGTAGTGAAAGGACGGCGCGAGAGCGGCACTTCCGGAAATACCCGAACTGTAGCCACTCGTTGAAGCGTGCGGCTAAGTTGCGCCGCAAGGCCGCCTTATCACAAGCAGCACCAGCAGGGGCGGCAGCAGCAGCAGCAGCAACAGCAGCAACAAGCGCGGCAGCAGGAGTAGCTGCAGCCGTCGGAAACGGCCCGCGGGCGCCGGTCTCGGACGACGGCGGCTCGAAGGTGGACGATGTGATGGGCGTGGGGGAGGACCCCGTTGGCGAAGACGGTATGGACATCGACGCGCCTGCGTGGCCGCCGGCGGGCGTCGAACCCGTGATGAGGGCGTGATATGGAAAGGCGATCCCGGCGACTTCTACATGAAGGTCATCGCCAAGAAGTTCCGGGGAGTATGGCACTACGGCGTGATAACCGGCGTCGTTACCGAGTGGGTGTTGGAGGACTACGGCGGGGCGACCCAGTGGCGCGCTGTTTTCGAGGACGGTGACATTGTGGACCTTCTGCGTTCAGAGGTGAGTGGGCCCGGCCTGCGTGCTGGTGGCACCACTCAACTGCGGTTGTATGGAATCACACGCACCCGCCCGGTCGGCGTGGCAGGTTGTGGAGGCTATGGCGGCTGCCCAGGAGCACCCCCCTGTGGATGCGGACGGGGATGCTCGCTTGGTAACCGTCCATCAAGGCGATGACTTGTCCAGTGAATCACGCACCTTGCCCGGCGTGCGTTCAACACAACCCGGCTGGCGGAGGCCAAGCAGAACACTGGCTGCCATGGCGTGTGCCATGTGCATGTGGTCCTGGGCTATGTCAGCATGATCAACCTCTTCCCCCTCGCGCCGT
This sequence comes from Tetraselmis striata, assembly GCA_006384855.1. Classification (NCBI taxonomy): domain Eukaryota; kingdom Viridiplantae; phylum Chlorophyta; class Chlorodendrophyceae; order Chlorodendrales; family Chlorodendraceae; genus Tetraselmis; species Tetraselmis striata. The sequence goes on from VCJN01001441.1 coordinate 15,039, forward strand.
TCCACCTGTTTTTTTTTGGCTTGGGAAGGGACTTATGGAGGAAATTTGTCACCGTGCAGGGCCACATTGGATTCCGAGCTATGAAGCAGGAAGACCGGCGCCAGGCTTTAGTCCCGATACCCAGCAACTTTGAACGCGGGTTGCGCCCTTCGTTTGCAGTGTCCAAGAATCGAAAGGTAACCCCCCCCCCCACCCCCCCCGGGCGTGGGCGTGGGCGTGGGCGTGGGCGTGACGGCATTCCCCTCCATGACTGCAGGGTCAGGCAAGGTGACGGTGCAGTCCGGCTGGGTCATGGAGGACTGCTTGCACCACATGGAAACGTTTTCCATTCTTAACGCCGGTCCGCTGCTCGAGGAGGCCCGGGTGAAGGCGATCATGACCGAGAAGGAGCTTCGCGTCCCTAGGCGGTGCTTGGGCACATGTACAAGCGCATGCAAGGAGCTGCGTGGTTCGTCACGCGGTGGGGGTTGCAGAATGTGGTGACGGAGGAGGACGGCCCCGAGCGCAAGGCGCAGGTGGACGCGCTCACTAGGGAGGGGAGGACTCGATACCCCGCGCGGCGCCAAGGCGCGGCGGCCGGGGCAGCGCGGCGCCAAGGCGCGGCGGCCGGGGCAGCGCGGCGCCAAGGCGCGGCGGCCGGGGCAGCGCGGCGCCAAGGCGCGGCGGCCGGGGCAGCGCGGCGCCAAGACAGCGGCGGCCGGGGCAGCGCGGCGCCAAGACAGCGGCGGCCGGGGCAGCGCGGCGCCAAGACAGCGGCGGCCGGGGCAGCGCGGCGCCAAGGCGCGGCGGCCGGGGCAGCGCGGCGCCAAGGCGCGGCGGCCGGGGCAGCGCGGCGCCAAGGCGCGGCGGCCGGGGCAGCGCGGCGCCAAGGCGCGGCGGCCGGGGCAGCGCGGCGCCAAGGCGCGGCGGCCGGGGCAGCGCGGCGCCAAGGCGCGGCGGCCGGGGCAGCGCGGCGCCAAGGCGCGGCGGCCGGGGCAGCGCGGCGCCAAGGCGCGGCGGCCGGGGCAGCGCGGCGCCAAGGCGCGGCGGCCGGGGCAGCGCGGCGCCAAGGCGCGGCGGCCGGGGCAGCGCGGCGCCAAGGCGCGGCGGCCGGGGCAGCGCGGCGCCAAGACAGCGGCGGCCGGGGCAGCGCGGCGCCAAGACAGCGGCGGCCGGGGCAGCGCGGCGCCAAGGCGCGGCGGCCGGGGCAGCGCGGCGCCAAGGCGCGGCGGCCGGGGCAGCGCGGCGCCAAGGCGCGGCGGCCGGGGCAGCGCGGCGCCAAGGCGCGGCGGCCGGGGCAGCGCGGCGCCAAGGCGCGGCGGCCGGGGCAGCGCGGCGCCAAGGCGCGGCGGCCGGGGCAGCGCGGCGCCAAGGCGCGGCGGCCGGGGCAGCGCGGCGCCAAGGCGCGGCGGCCGGGGCAGCGCGGCGCCAAGACAGCGGCGGCCGGGGCAGCGCGGCGCCAAGACAGCGGCGGCCGGGGCAGCGCGGCGCCAAGACAGCGGCGGCCGGGGCAGCGCGGCGCCAAGGCGCGGCGGCCGGGGCAGCGCGGCGCCAAGGCGCGGCGGCCGGGGCAGCGCGGCGCCAAGGCGCGGCGGCCGGGGCAGCGCGGCGCCAAGGCGCGGCGGCCGGGGCAGCGCGGCGCCAAGGCGCGGCGGCCGGGGCAGCGCGGCGCCAAGGCGCGGCGGCCGGGGCAGCGCGGCGCCAAGGCGCGGCGGCCGGGGCAGCGCGGCGCCAAGGCGCGGCGGCCGGGGCAGCGCGGCGCCAAGGCGCGGCGGCCGGGGCAGCGCGGCGCCAAGGCGCGGCGGCCGGGGCAGCGCGGCGCCAAGGCGCGGCGGCCGGGCAGCGCGGCGCCAAGACAGCGGCGGCCGGGGCAGCGCGGCGCCAAGGCGCGGCGGCCGGGGCAGCGCGGCGCCAAGGCGCGGCGGCCGGGGCAGCGCGGCGCCAAGGCGCGGCGGCCGGGGCAGCGCGGCGCCAAGGCGCGGCGGCCGGGGCAGCGCGGCGCCAAGGCGCGGCGGCCGGGGCAGCGCGGCGCCAAGGCGCGGCGGCCGGGGCAGCGCGGCGCCAAGGCGCGGCGGCCGGGGCAGCGCGGCGCCAAGGCGCGGCGGCCGGGGCAGCGCGGCGCCAAGGCGCGGCGGCCGGGGCAGCGCGGCTTTAAGACAGCGCATACAGCGGAATCGGCGGAAAGGGATGCATTACAAGCTGTGGACGGCAGCCGCTGAAAACTATGCGGTCATGCCGCAACAACCCCAGCACTGGCTTCTGGATACCTCTGATCTGGCTGACGGCGGCGGGCTGCGGGATGCAGGGCCGCATGACTGAGGTGGCGGTGCTGGTGAGCCCGCAGAGTCTGCATGCGGCGGAGGCGGCGCAGCCGCATAGGCACTAGACAATGCTCTGAAGCGAGCCCCAATTGTCTGCCCAGCGCCTGCCCCAATGTAACGCACCAGCTTGGCAGCAATTGGCAGCTCTTTTGCCCCCCCCCTCCACCCCACAGACACACTACCAATACCAGTTTCTCATCCCGGCGGGCAGTTGATGCGTATACCCAGGCTTGTGCGTACGCAGTGCGGGGGGGGGGGGGGGGGGGGGGGGGAATCACTATAGCTAAGCTAGTGATGTGAGATATGAGTGCAGCAACAGATATTGTGCAAGATATAATACGATGGCATGCAAGCGGGTCCCCGCTCTTCCACAATCATTGGCCCTGCTCCCTCTTGCCCCGCCCCCGGTGCCCTTTAGCTGCTCTCAGCATCCCGAGTGGGATGGGCGGGGCAGCGGTTGCTACCGAGTGAGGCGTAGCATCGTTTGCAGTGGCAACGCAGCCTTTCCGGTGTGACGCCGCCTGGATGTAACCCAGCAGTACGCGCAAAGTGCAAGTGCAAGCTGCTGATGGCGGGGATCCCGCGCGGGGGGGGGGGGGGGGGGGGGGGGCAGCGGCTGTGGGATAGGCGCGGCAGCGGTTGCTACAGAGTGAGGCGTCGCATTGTTTGCAGTAGCAACGCAGCCTTTCCGGTTGCATAGTGTGACGCAGCCTGGATGTAACCCAGCAGTACGCGCAAAGTGCAAGTGTTACACGTCCGTGTGCCCCACCCAATGACATTGCGCCCGACCTCACTGACGGCATGTCTCGCTCTCCTTCAGCTCCTGGGCCGTCCGCCGCCTCACCCTGCGCACCCTACCAGCCGCGCGTGCCTTCTCGGAAGCCTCACACACGGCGGCGCGAGTCGCGTCGTGGAACGCGTCCCTGACATGGCGGAACTCCGCCCTCACCGTGGCCGTGGTCGGGCAGGGGACTGCCCGCTGATGGGTCGCCATGCATGGGTACTTGGGGCCGCACAAAGCCGGGGTGCCGTCGCAGCAACACTCCCAGTCCGTCCGTTGGCCGCAGTCCACGCATGACGGGCGTCCGGCCAGGACACGCACATGATAGTGCATGTGGCCGCCTCCCGCCACTGCTCGTAGTGCTCCGGTCAACATGGCGACGAGCAAGTCGGCATGTCCCGCAGGTGGCTGCGGGGCGGGTGGCGCGAGCGCAGCCTCGCTCGCCTCGACAACCCCCTCAGCCCGATCAGTCGCCTCGACCACGGCCTCCTCTGCCTCCTGACGCGGCGCACCAGGCGCATCATCGTCGCCTGGCAGGGCGTCCCCCCCCGCAACGGCGCCGTCGGCGGTGGCCGACGCCGTCGTGGCGGGGTGTTGTGAGGAGGTGGCCCTAGACATAGGTGGGGCCGGCACCGCCATGTGTTGCTCCACATGCGGTGCGGTTCCTGACGCGACAGCTCCGTCGCACCAGTACCGGCGCCGGCACCCCACGCACGCCTGCTGGGCTTACCACCAACCGGCATGTTTCCTTTGGGAGGCGGTTCATCCGCGTCGGAGGTGAGCGGCGGTGCCTGTGTGGGTGTGGATACTGCCCGGCCATTAGGGCTCCCGCCGCCTGTCGCTCCGCCGACCCACGCCGCGGCGTGTGCTGCGCCCCGCATAGTCGCCTCGAATATAATATACATGACGCGGGGACGGGGGGGGATTCGTGCGTTTCGTATGTCGGCGGAAAGGCGTGCGAAGCTGCGGCTGGCGAAGGTGGTGGAAGTAAGCGTGGCGGCGTCGGCGGCGTATTACCGTGCGTGCATGCGTGCGCAACCCCGCGGCAGCAAGCGCCGGACTCGGCGTGTGCCAGCGGCAGAGCTGCGAAGCCATGGACACGGTACGGGATGCCAAGTCTGGCTAAGCAACTGCCGAGGCTGGCGGCTTAACCCCCATGTCCGGCGGTTGAGGGACGGAAAGTGCGTAGAAGTTGATCGGGAAAGCGGGCATATAAGCCTGGCTGTGCTAGGTTCCTATTAAGTAATGACGGTTTGTGCTAAGTAATTCTTAGGGGTAGACCATGCAGCGCAGGTAGGGGGCGGTATAAATGAGGCCGGGCACATATACTGCTCCACGAAACGACACTGTCGCACGTGTAGTTGAATAGACGCCCCCCCCCCCCCCCCCCCCCGCCGGGTCGGCCCGCCGACCCGCCACGGCATGTAATATTTGTCATGCATCGCTGGGGTATGTGTGAGTGGATGCCCCGCCGCCACATCCCCCCCCACCCCCCCCCCCCCCCCCATTTACACTTGTGCACTCATAAGTTTGGGCTGGTTTCGGAGCAATACATGTACGTATGTATATACATACAATGGAACGTAGGACCTGCGCGGAAAGAGGGGGGGCTGGCGGAATGCGTTGGGGGTGCGTAGAGTAGCGTGTTGGTGAGATTCGGGGTGCATCGGACGCCGGATGCCCATCCACCCAGCGTAAAAGACGCCTACGTAATATTCACACTATATATATTCACACGCAAATGTGTGAAAACCGGACATTCCGTGCGTGCCGGATGGGTGGGAATACGGCGTCCGATGCAGCCAAAACCCCAGCAACACGCTATTCTGTGCACCGCCAATGCACTCCGCCAGCACCGCCTCATTCTCTGTCGATTTCGAAAAACGCCTTCACATTACCCACCGGTAATTGCAATTGCCACCGTGTAATGTTGTCACGATGTGCGCACACAACAACACTTACTACCGGTTCCGACGCGGATGGAGGCGGGGCTTGCGGAGTGAGTTGGGGGTGCGTAGAGTAGCGTGCTGCAAATAATTGGGGTGCATCGGACGCCGGATGCCCACCCACCCGGCGTAAAAGACGCGTAATATTCACACTTTATTAACACACAAATGTGTGAAAACCGGACATTCCGTGCCGGATGGGTGGGAATACGGCGTCCGATGCAGCCAAAACCCCAGCAACACGCTATTCTGTGCACCGCCAATGCACTCCGCCAGCACCGCCACATTCTCTGTCGATTTCGAAAACGCCTTCACATTGTCCACCGCTAATTGCAATTGCCGTGTAATGTTGTCACGATGTGCGCACACAACAACACTTACTACCGGTTCCGACGCGGATGGAGGCGAGGCTTGCGGAGTGCGTTGGGGGTGCGTAGAGTAGCGTGCTGCAATAATTGGGGTGCATCGGACGCCGGATGCCCATCCACCCGGCGTAAAAGACGCGTAATATTCACACTGCTTTATTAACACACAAATGTGTGAAAACCGGACATTCCGTGCCGGATGGGTGGGAATACGGCGTCCGATGCAGCCAAAACCCCAGCAACACGCTATTCTGTGCACCGCCAATGCACTCCGCCAGCACCGCCTCATTCTCTGTCGATTTCGAAAACGCCTTCACATTATCCACCGCTAATAATTGCAATTGCCACCGTTTAATGTTGTCACGATGTGCGCACACAACAACACTTACTACCGGTTCCGACGCGGATGGAGGCGAGGCTTGCGGAGTGCACTTGCGGTGCACAGACTAGCGGGAGACTAGACCCATTGTCGCTTATTTACAAGCACGGGCGGTGCTGCCAGACCTGATCGTCTACGGCCGATATAATATTCACACTATATTAACATCGGTGCACACCGCCGCACACCGCCGCACACCGCCGCACACCGCTGCGCGCGCACATTCGTCGCACACATTATCCCGGATTCACTCGCCGTATCCCCTTACGCCGTGCTACTTCAACAATAAACATTGCGAAATTACACCGACACAATGCCGCACCGACTAGCTCTTGACAATAACGTGCATATAAATAGTAGTGGCGCGCTGCTCCTCGCCTCCGATGTGTCGTTGACTGCTGTGTCGTTGTCGTCTGACGCTGGTCGTTGACTCGCTGCGCCCCTCCTGGCCGTGCCTTCCCCCCCC
>VCJN01001442.1:0-19255 GCA_006384855.1 Tetraselmis striata
CACGGGCCCGCCCGCACACACACCCCAAGGCGCCCCACCCCACCGCACCGGGGCCCGCTGACCACCGGCGTGGGCCGCACATGAACGCACGGTCAGCTTCGATGGCTTCAAACTCCTTGCGCCTGAAGATCAGGTCCTCTTTGCGCCAGCGGCGCTCCTCCTCGCGCCACGACCGCTCCTCCTCGTGCCACTTGGCGCTGAGGTGCGTGTCATAGCCCTGCAGCACCGCCTGCGCCATCTCGCTCACGCCGCTCGACATCTCGGCGCCGCACCAACCCTCGAGGAGGGAGCTTAGCTTATGTGGTCGCAGGTAGCGCACTATCCCATATGATAGGTGAATCGAGGTGTCAAGGCGGCAGCATGCTCTAACCGCAGTGTCTCAAAGGTCGGCAGAGCCGGGGGCCAATCCTTCCCCCCCCCCCCCCCCCCCCACCCCCCCCCCCTTCTCCTCCCCTCATACTCTCAGAGAGACTGTAGTTACTGCAGCGTTCAGCCCTCGCCAAATTGGTCGCGAAACATATAGCGAGAAAAAGCCCTATCTTTCAACATGCCCTATCTTTCAACACTTTCCCTAGAAGCCCTAGCTGTCCAGCCGTTAGGCCACTACTAGGAGCTGTCTATGGCGCGTCCGATAGCCCTTGAGTAGGGCTACCTTAGGGCGGAGGGCCGCCCCCGATGGACTTTCCTGGTGTGTGCCAGGCAGGGGTGAAGCGATGCTGGTCAGCATTTTTTTCCGGGTCGCGGGAAAATAAATACGGGCGCGCATTTCAACACATCCGAATCATCCGGCTGCACGTGGCCGTGCGTCGCTACTAACTCTCACCACCGTCCTTGCAGTGCCGCTTAGAGGCCGTGGTAGTCGGTCAAGGCGGGGCGTGGCTGCCCAAGTCCCTGGGGGACGACATAGCCGGCTCGCCAGTCAGCCAGCTCGATGGCGGGTGGGCCATCGCGCGCCGCGATGCGCGGTCGTACGAGGGAAAGGTCGGGACAATTCTCAGCGCGGTCGTCTGGCCGCCCACCCAAGAAGCAGACGGCAACCCGCAAGGCCGCCACCGACGCAAAACGTGGGCGAGGTCGACCCCGTAAAGAACCCCTCAGTCAGTCGAGTGACCCCTCTAACGCTCGAGATGACTACAACGTCGGTGAGAAGGCGAAGCGCGCGCTGGAGCATACTGTCATACTTGTTCTTGCTGGTGTCTAAAAGCCGGCCAAAGCTGCAAAGAGTTGTGGCGTGAACAGAACGACGCTTATCACTGCTGTCAAGAGGGCGAGACAGGCTATGAAACAGGGCAAGACTCATGTTGCTGCTGGAACCCGCCCAACAACCATGACCAGTGAGGACGAATCGTCGCTGGCAAAGTACGTCCTGATCTGGGCAGACCGTGGGCTGGCGCTAAGCAAGCGAGCCGTCAAGAAGCACGCACTGGACATCATTAAAAGCCGTGACTATGATAAAGACCCTGTCGCCAAGATCTGGATCAAACGAGGGAAGATGTCTAGAAAATGGTTTCGCGGTTTCATGCGCCGCCACCCTGAGCTGCGAGCGCAGGTAGCTGACCGCTTTGACCCCAAGCGATGGCTTGTAACCAGAAAGAATATGCTCACACTATACAATGCCATCGCTGAATTTCAGAAAGAACATGGTCCGCTAGATCCTAGCCGAATCTATAATCTAGATGAGACCTCTTTTAGACCTGATGGGAGAGTGGAGCGGGTCATCACCAGGAAGGGGGCCAAACGTACACACACGTTGCAGAACGCATCGCGGTTCTCCATCAGTAATCTATCTGTCATTGTCGCTGATGGCACACAGCTTCCACCTCTTTTTATTGTGAAGGGGAAAAACATGCCAGATTGGTGGGACAAGCTAGACTTATCAAACACCATTCTGAGGGACGCCGAGCTTACAACACAGAAGAATGCGTGGATGGACGGCGACCTCTACCACTAATGGGTAGAGACGGTGTTCCTGCCCTATACAGAGGAACTACGCCGCACAGGCAAAATATTGCTGATCATTGACAACTTCAGGTGAGTAAGCTAGCTTGCACTTAGCGACTTCTACCAGCTCAAAATATGGCATGGGAAACTTGCAATTATAATCTTACATTTATGTGTGGATTTTTATCCAGCGGGCACACCAGGGTTATTGCGGCGGAGTGCGCGCTGACTGCAACCCTCAGCGCAGAAGAGAGCCCTGACAACCCCGCGCATGCAACGCTCCAAGGAGCCTTGCAGGCTGCAGCAGGCGGCCAGCCCGAGCCCAAGCTACCCAAGAATATGAGGCCAGCAACTTTGCAGAGGGCTGGCGCTGCCTTGGAGACAGCAGCGAAGGCAGAAGAAAAGAAGGAGCAGCAAGTAAACAAGGCAGAGGAGGAGGTGGCGAACGACAAGTGCCGCAAGACAGAGTTAGCCGAAGCCGTGGCTGAAGCTGAGCTAAGTGTGCTAGGTGCCCACGTCAAGGTTGCGGACGCTAAGATCGCCGCAGGGCAAGATTCAAGTGCGCGCGAGCGCCAAGATGCGCGTGACGAAATGCGCGTTTTTGATAGCAGCGACAGTGAGGAAGGCGAGGACGAGATAGAGAAGGAGTAAAAGGAGGATGGGGAACAGGGCGAGGACGAGCTGAACCCTGCCTACATAGATCAGGACGACGAGTGGCTGAACTGGTAGCAAGTAGGTGCTACGAATTTGTAAGGTTCAGCCCCCGCCACCCCCCCCCCCCCCCCGGGCCCGAGATCCCGCCCTCGTCCGCCGTCATCACCCACTCATCAAGCGTCCCCCAGCCCAGCATACGGACTCGCGGACTCAAAACCGGAGGCGGGGGGGGGGGGGGGCGCGCAGTACCAAGGCGGATAGAGCGGCGAGCACAGCAAGGAGGGCGGGCTCGGCGGAAATGTCGAAAGTGTTGAAAGATAGGGCCGCCCGGGTTACTGCACCCCGGCCCTGACCCACACGGCTAGCCAATAGGCATGCAACCCTTACACGAGTACCATTGACCACGCCCGACCGCCCACACCTAGGGCAACTCTAGGGCTTGGATGGGTGGGGTTTGTGCCATTGCAGCTGCTTCCTGGGTCCTGGCAGGGCAGGTGGTGGCAGGAAGCCAAAAATGTGTTGAAGATAGGGCCGTTTCTCGCTATTAAGCGAAGAAACGCTCGCGAATGATCAATAAAACGTGTTTATGATGTTGAGTGGGGTTTCCTGCTGACAGTTCTACAGCCCTAGCGCGACTCGTACGCGGTCTCTGTGGTTTTAACCAGTGTTGTGCTGAACTCATTTCGGCCGAGTTCAGTTCGGACTGAACTGAACTCGGGGGCTTCAGCTGAATTCAATTCAGACTGAACTGGATAGCTGAACTGTCCGAACTGCCCGAACTGAACCGAGTTCAGTCCGAACTGCCACCGAACTGCCACTGAACAGCTACAGAACTGCGGTCTGATAAATGTTCGAGGCAGTTCAGCTGAACTGAATTCAGGTGCTTCACTTCGGTTTCGGCCTGAACTCCCGAACTACCCCGAACTGACCTGAGTTCAGCACAACATCTCTTATAGCCCTGGTGCAGGGCACGGGCGTGGGCCCCTGACGAGGGGCAGCCGAGTGGGAGGGGCAGGAGGATGCGGTGAGGTTAAAGGAAGTGTGTGGCGTCCGCAGTGCCCGCGCCGCCATGTAGCGGCGCGCGCGCCTGGCGGGCGCCCAGGATACTGCTGTCGCTGCGCTAGTACTACTGTACTATAACAGCCCCTCTCAAGCATAGGCCGGTCATGCAGTTGACTAGTGCCCATGCTTGTCTAAGCAGCAGGGTGTGAGTAGGTTCTGGCAGGGCTTTATGATGGGCACCATTGAGCATGCTGATGTCACCGGACTGAGAGCGCCGGTTGCTGGTGTGAGTTGCTCAGTCGGAGTCTGAGTATACTACGAGGCGAGCCCCCCCCGGTTCAGTGGCCCCGTAGGTGATGCCCAGGCCAGGGGTGTCTTTGAGATGGCAGAGCACGCATGAGGTGGCAGGGTCTACTGCGGGGCAGACTGAAACCTTCTGAGCACGCTGATAGCGAAGGCGAGGTCCAGTCCGGTGCACATCGTGACGAAGTTGACAGAGCCCTTGGAACCAGCACCGATACGGTTCATAGTCCTCTCGGGAGAGCGGGGCCTTGTCGGTGGCGCTGGCGCTGGCGAGATGGCGGCGACTGAAGGGATGGCTGGGTGCTGGATAGCGGCAAGTGCTGAGGTGGTGGCGGCAGATACGGGCTCCGGATGCGCGGGGGCGGCAGGCGGCGGAGGCACGAGCTCCGGCTGCGCGGGGGCGGCAGGCGGCGGAGGCACGGGCTCCGGCTGCACGGGGGCGGCAGGCGGCAGAGGCACGGGCTCTGGCTGCGCGGATGGCGGCGTGCCGGATAGCGGCGGGCGCTGAGGTGGGGGCGGCAAGTACGGGCTCCGGCTGCGCGGGCGGCGGTGGCGGCGGAGGCACGGGCTCGGGCTGCGCGGGGGCGGCAGGCGGCGGAGGCACGGGCTCCGGCTGCACGGGGGCGGCAGGCGGCAGAGGCACTGGCTCCGGCTGCACGGGGGCGGCAGGCGGCGGAGGCGCGGGCTCCGGCTGCGCCGTTTGGTGCTGGAGAGAGAGCCGGCGCAGGTCATGTGCCTGCAGAACCGCGCGGGCGGCGGCCGTGGCAGCATCGTGCGCGATGTCTCGCATCAGCGCGAGCAGCTGAGACTTCAGTTCGGCTGAGGCAGCTTGCTGCATTTGCACGGCGTGTTGGACCGCTGCAGAGCTGACTTGTCCCCAGGAGGCAGGGGATAGGGGGCCAAAGGGTTGGCCAAGTGCGGGCCATTGGTCGGAGGATCCGCCGGCGCCTGGCGGCGGCGAGGCAGGCATGAGGTTGGACATACAAACGCTCACGGAGAAACCGGGCGACATGGCCAGGAGAGCGCGCCGTGCAGGCGGGCGCGGCGCATCGAGACGGAGCACACAGCGGGAAGCGACGCTGTGAGGCTAGGAGGGCACCATAACCTCTTATAGCCCTGGTGCAGGGCACGGGCGTAGGCCCCTGACGAGGGGCAGCCGAGTGGGAGGGGCAGGAGGAAGCGGTGAGGTTAAAGGAAGTGTGTGGCGTCCGCAGTGCCCGCGCCGCCATGTAGCGGCGCGCGCGCCTGGCGGGCGCCCAGGATACTGCTGTCGCTGCGCTAGTACTACTGTACTATAACAACATCACTAGTTTTAACCGGTTTGGTATCCGATACCATCGGGTTTCAGTAGGGGCTGCCCCACCGCCCGCGCGCCCTGCGCATCCGGCCAGGGAGCTAAATTGAAATTGATTACAACGTGCTATTTTGCTGCTCTCCATCGCCCAGATTGAGCTGCTCTTTGGGCCTGCCATCTCTAACCATACTAGGGAACACATCTAGCGTAATTACAGCTCCGGCTTCCGGCCATCCTCTTTCCTTTCCAAGCAAGCTCCGCCTCCTTCCATCACGTGATCAGTAGCTGTGTTACTTTCGGATAACTACGGGTAGTCACTAGTACGAGCGACTACCGCTAATTGGCAGTACGGGGATTACGAATGCAGTACTCTCCCCACCCCTGAAAAGGTTTTCCTGTACATTGGCAATGCACCGGCACAGCGCAAACTTCGGTCGTCGTGCGTCTTGGCTCCACCTGCCGCCATTATCGCTGAAAATATCCCGCAGGTCGCGGCGCTGATCGCCCCACCACTCCGGCTGTGGCGTTCCGCCGGCCTCGGCCGCGGTCCGCCGATGCTGCCTCCATCTCGCCCGCCTGAGCTCTTGCGGTAGTATCCCCAAGGGGGTCTGGAGGGGGAAAGGCGGGCACCAACCCCCCCCCCCCCCCCCCCCCCCCCCATCCGCGTGTCGTCGCTCATGGTCGGCAGGCCGGTCTTGCTCGCCCACGCGCCGCTCGCCTCCGCAGCGCGCCTCGTTGCTGTAGCCGCCGCTCCAGGGTCATACCGAGCTGACCGCCAGCTGACTCCTCCCGCTGCATGGCTGCGACTCCCTCAGGGCACTCCGGCTCCTGTCTCCTGGCCCCTGAGTCGCTGCCACGCCCGGCCTCTCCGCCCCCGAACGCCCGTCCCGCCTTTAAGTGCCGGGCTCCTGTCTCCTCGCGCTCGCCGCCCTCGCCCGTTCTCACGGGACGGCTGAGGGTTTCCCTGGTGTTCCGAACGGGTCGGCCGCAGGGCGCCGCCGCCGAACACTCCGCCATACTAGGCTGGGATTCGAGTGATTCAAAGGTGGAACACATACGGGTGGGGTGGGTTTTGCGCCAGATCTTCTGCATGTCGGTCGCGGGTCGTACCGAGGTACGAGAACACGATTTTATTTCGAACAACCCTCGCGAGTAGGCGGCAGCCCTTCCGAGTCGTACAGACCCCCCTCCCCACCCGTGGGGGATCTCGGAGAGGCCGACGCAAGGCCGAGGTCGTACATGAATTGTTTTTTGCATCCCCCCGTACATGGCTGCTGCCCGGCAGCGCCACCGGCAGCGCTACCATGACTGCGAGTATTATTTAAAAAGCCCCCCGTAGGGCTCCCCGGTCGTCGCAGGATCCAAGGACCCGCCACAACCGGCCACCCCGCTCAGCCCCCTGCCGCACCCGGCCGGGTACGGGTCTTAGGGGTTACCAGCGCCCACCACGTGGAGGTGGGGGTGATGCCGCCGGGCCTGCTGCACCCAAGATCCTCCGCTCCTGGTGGGCCGCTGACTGGCGGCGGGCGCCCAGGGAGCTACTTAGGACATCCATCAGCAGCTCGTCTGCCACCTTACAGCTCACTGCCTTTGGCAGCGGCTTCGCGTGCTTGTGCGTACTTGTGCGTCTATTGTGGGTCAACATCAAGCTCGAGGCATGGTGTGCAAGCATGCATGCATCCGGATCTCCGTGCAAGGCGGAGTCCTCGCGCTCGCCTTGGTCGGCATAAGAACATTCACTTCAGCAACTGAAGCGGGGATCTCCTCCCAAAGAACATAGATAGTACATACGATCTTTTAGACATCAACGCCCATACTAGCGTTTAAGTCTATCGGGTATAACAGTCCGATAATAGTGCCATTCAAGTCTGCGGAAGACATGAAGAAGAGACGTAGTACCCGCCGCATCACAAACAATCCGTACCGGCACACCTATCTTTGGATGCTGACATGGCACTGCGGCTGTTCAATGCTGACCTCAACCCCTTGTATGTAAGTTAATAAAGACCGGGAGTTGGGGTCTTTCAGAGCGTACTTGTGCGCGCAAGGGTGACATGGGCTGAACTTGTCCGCACCGAGGTTCATCCACCCGGTAGTGAGTCGCCATGCCGCGCACATGCGTTACAACATAATAGGCAGCGACAGACAGATCCTCGGTAATGTGGTTTTCCCTACTCGTGCGCCCGAGGTCGTTTATAATCTCCGTTTTTGCCGTGGCTTTACAGCTAGGACTTTTTAGTTAGCGATGCGCACAACAAGGAATTGGAGCTGGGGGGGGGGGGGGGGGGGTGGTCCCCGTTGGGTGAGGTTAAGCCTACTCAACACCCGAAGTCGAGTCGCATTACATGCCTTCGGGGCTCCCGCAGTGGAGCACCATCTCGCAATAGTCAACCCTTCAGGTTAGGTGAGGTGGACGCGCTCGGCACCATGGCCATTGCTCGTCACGGTTGTCAACGATGACAACTACGCCTACCGCAATAAATCGGAGGAGGAGGATGTCCGTGTCGTCGGGGCGGCCACTTGTTGTCCCGCAAGACACTTCAACCCGGCCTGCGTGTCCTCGCAGTAGGGCTTCGTGGCATCAACGGTCGTTACACATTGTGGATTTCCGTAACTACTCGTGTAATTGCTCCGTTACGGGGGTGGCGCCGCTCATGCGCCGGTGTTTTGAGAGGGCTCGTTGCCCTAGCCCTAATCGTGCGGCACCAACGTTTGTTGTGATCGCAGTATGAGGCGTTTGCGCGGCTCGTCCCGGCGCGTCGCCGACGCCTCCTACTGCAACGTGTCGTCACAAGGACCACGACAACGTGGAGCTGCCCGCTAGGGGGCAGCTCTACCATTACCTGGGGTGCCGGGAGGTCGCTGCCGGGTACTTCTTTCTGCCTAGCCCGTGCTTGGCCCCGGTGGTTGGGAGCAAGAATGATTTTGCGCTCGACATAGCACAACCCCGTCTTCGGCGACTCGTGGTGGCCGTAACTACCCCTGTCCGACTTTGGGTTCGGAACCTCGGCGGCCGTCGATGCTGTAGCACCGGCGGCCGCCTCGTCGTCGTCACCCTCTCCCCGACATCATTGGCATCGTTACGGGTTGGCGTAGGCTAGAAGGGCCTCTACGCCGGCCAACCCGCTCCCGACGTCACGACATCTCACATGTGACAACGCGAGCTGCCCGCCAGGGGACAGCTCCGCCACCCAACGTGTCTTCTGCATTTCGCGGCGTCAACATGGATAGGCATGCGACTTGTGAGGTTCCGCGCGCCGGCATAGTGCCGTAGGGGTGTCCGTCAATAGGTGTGTCCAGTGGCGAAAGCGGCCGTGAGCTTGCTGGCCAGTCCCCCCTTTTCTCACCCACCTTGACCCACCGACCAAAATTTTAAATGATCCCATAAGCACCACGTATCATAGGGCGATCCCTTCTGTATCGGGTAAGAGTTAAGGATTACATGAGCTAGCTGCAAGGGGGTTTTTTTATGGGGGTGTGCTGAGCCATCACTACTCACGCTAAGAGTATGTGTGATTACTCACGCTAAGACTACTGGTTTGGATCAGAAAAGCGCAAGCAAAAAGAGACCACCGCGTAGTACAACGTTAAGAGTAATGGTACCTGTACGAGGTGTCGGTTCCGTACCGCACCAATTTATGCCTACCCCGACGCGTGCCTGCTGATGGGTACCCTGTATTCGCTTAATTGCGTGAATTGGGTAAATTGCGCCGCCTTGCTTGCATGCTGTGTCGAGACGTACGAATTGTCGTGATGTAGTTTTGTAGTTTGCCTACATGCAGTTTTTTCCTATACGGGTATCCTTGGGCGGTAGCAACTGATAATCCTTATATAGTACCAGGATGAGTAAATCGCGATAGAGTGGCGGTACCGCGCGATACCGGTAGTACGAGTCAAGCTGCCATTTTTCAAGATAGTATTTTATGTTTTTTGCAGGTGGTTTCCGCCCGGCTCATCGTGACGGATCGCACAGGTACCCTGGGAGCAGGTAATACCTGTACAGGTAGCGGGTACGGGCAGTCGCGACCGGTTCCGCTATTCCGCGCGCAACATTAATAGTAAGGATTAGCTCTTGCTACAGTCGTACTTCCGGCAAAATTAAAAGGGCGATTATTTAAATATATTATCGCCGGCGGCATCGCTAAACGAGTTCGGGTACTGGTGCCGGTACATGTGGGAACGGGTGTTGCTGACCATTATAAAATGCTCCCGTATATCTTCCTGATTTATATCATCAGCATGATTTTATTATATACAGGATATATCTAAATGAATAACTGATATATCTAGTTTATCTGTATATCTAACGGAACATGTCGACTGCAGCAAAGCAGGGATATGGATAGGGCGCACGCTCGGGCGGGCGCAGCGGACGATGATACCGGTTCGCGTAGGTACTCGTTTCTGAAGACCGAAAACGGGTCTCAAATCCGAGATGTATAGCTGGCAACTCTTTTTGGCGACGTGGCACGCGCTACGTGCGTATAGTTAGCACGTGACCGCTCGCGCTCCTCCCTCATCATCCCGCCGCCAGCCCCATCCCTGCCCGCGACACACAAGACGAGGCACCTGAACGCCACCATATGCCTACGTTAGCGCGCTGCTACCGCGGTATGCGCGTGATGGTGCCGGCCGGTGTGTTCGATTGGCATCGGTGGGGCGGGATGGGTTGGCGAGACGGGTGGTCACGTGGGCTCTGAGTTTTCATCAAATGACGTTATATTTGACTGTATCAACCGGATACTAATCACAATTCGCGCTCGTTTCGGTAGTTGCATCTCAGGATTGTGACCCCGCTATACACAGCTTAAACCCCGGGAGGATTTCATTTAGCGAGTACCCGGGGAACCGGTCGTGTGGATGATGATTCATCTTTATCCCCGTACAAGCACCCGTACTCGAGCTCATGGCGCGACCGCCAGTTGTACAGGGTACAGTAAAGCAGAAGCGCGCGTAGTCATCGTTCGTCCTGCTGGGGCTACCCGCCTGTCCCGCCGCCGCCGGGTATCACGTATCGCTATACGGTTTACGGGTGGGGATCCCAAACACTGCGGGGTGTCAGAACGCGGCTCACCCCGTCACCGCTTGACCACCACACCAAGCCTCGCCTCTTCACCCACAGCAACACGCCACAGCCCCTCGCGCAAACGAAACAACCTCCAATCACGCTTTCCGCACAGTTAGCCATGTCAGTCCCCGGCACGAATGCAGCAGCAACCTATGAGCGCTCCACGTCGAGCGAGTCTTTTGGGTCTCACGGCAGCGCGGCCGAGATGGAGGCCGGTGCTACCCCCGAGGCGCCACGCAGCAACTCGGGCGACGTCCCCTGTGGAACTTTGGAGCAGCTCATTGGATCCTCATCCGCCATCTATGCTCGCTTGAATAACCGCAGACAGCTACGGAAGACCCGCCCGAACCGCACGATGAACTGCGTGCGCACCGGCGGTGACCTGCTGGGCTCGAAAATGTGTTGCCTCAATCTCGCTCCAACTGGCGGCGTGCAAAAGACCGCCGGAAGTTCCTCGCCACAGATCCGGGAAGCGAGGTCGTCGACAGACTCCAGCGAGGTCTTCGTTCTCCCGAAGTCGTTCTTAGAGTGCCTGCGTTAGGTGTTGGGAGGGCCAGTGTCCGTCCCTTAAGCAGTTGCGAGCAAGATGTGCGTCGCCCAGTCGTACTTGGAAGTACGGCCAGGAACGCGCATCGCCAGCCCACTGTATTCTCACATACAGCGTCGACCTACGAGACCTGAAACGTCCTAAAGTGCGCGTTCTTCCCCGAGCAAGCTAACCCGAGTGCTCGTACCCGCGCGGGGAAGCAAACCTAGTCGACCTCCACCGGTCCCCGCTGGCGCTGGGAAGCGACAATCGACTCTCGTACCAACAGGGCCGAGCGACAGCCAAGTGCAAGTCGTGACAGGGCGCGTGGAGCAACTACGACCACCGCGTTTTATTCTTCACAATATTCCCCAGCCTCAAAATAGCTACCTGTAGTCTTGCTAGCACCCATACAGGTACCAGGTACCCTCACCTGTCCGTATGCGAAAACAGCATGGCAGCGCATCATTGATGTGGATTTCGGTAGCAATATAATCCGCTGCTGTACGCATCCGGTCACTATCATGCTACAGGCCTTCCTAGCAGGTCGATTTTTCCCTGTAAAATATGCTCGTCTGCAAATGTAATAAAATATTGTGCCATTCTTTACGATTCTTTCCATGTCACGACGGTACGGATTAGCCGCTGCCGTAGGACCTGCTGTATCCTTGCATCTCGCGCTCAGCAGTTATGTATGGTGAACCCTTACGCGGTTATCAATGAAGTGGTACCTCCGCGCCAGGCTGCGCGTGTGGTCTGAGCGAGGGCATCACGGCATCCAAAAATCCAAAATCGGTACCAGAAACACAGATTTTTTTTACGCGATTCTTCCGATGTCAATACGGTACGGATTACCTGCAACCGTAGGTGTTTTATGCTTGCGCTTGCATGTTTGCAGCAAAAAAGTTTAATCTCTATTAATCCTTACCAGATGCATCTCGCGGACGATGTGGCGAACGAACTTGTTAGTTCCTATGTATGTATATAATGATTATACACGGCGGAATATGCCCCTAGTCGCTATATTGCAACAGTACGCGGCTGTCTGTTGCAGTGCTGGTACCAGGCTGCAGGTGGTTCGAGGGCATACGTGGCATCCCAGTTCCGTATTTTAAAAACTGAAGGGTTTCCTTGGGAGGAACGACCTAGGAAACCCTGGTTTTCGCAGCGCCGTCAGGGTTAAGTGACGACCCTGCCGGCCCGGTACGCCGGTACCGGCCAGCGCCGGTCCGGCGGCGCCCTTTAGCCGAGTATAAAGGGCGGCCGCGGACCGGGGGCGCCTTCAGATGTTGGAAGGCATCCGACTATATTGTCTTCTACGACTGGTACATTTTCGTTTATCTTCGACTACAAAAATTCAAATTTCTTCTGCGTTCTGTAGTGTGTTTGATCCCGGCACTCACCATGGCTCGCTCCGCGAGTCCGTCTTGGGCGTGGCTCCTTGTCTCGCTTGTGGTGCTGTCGCCTTGCTTTCTCGTCTCTGTTTTAGCAGTAGACAAGTTTGAACTCGTTTGGAACGAGTTACTTGAGTCTCGCAGAGCTCTTCGCGAGCAACTCGTTTCGCGCGAAAATCATCTCACTGTCCTAGGTGGCGACACTCTACTTGCAGACGGGGTAGCTGAATCTCCCCCTCTCGTCGCCGCTAGACAGGCAGTTGCTGATACTTCTGCTGCTCTACTCCGTATCGAACGAGAGGTCTCTGAGCTTAGGCAGGCAGTCGCGTCGTCGAGCGGTCCGTCCACTTTGGCTTTAGCTTCGAAACGCGTTGCGGAGGGGGACGCCGACTACGACCGCAAGGGCAAGAGACCAGCTCAACCTGCAGCTGTGGAAGCTCCGTCTCGCACCATCCATGCACCCGAGGATGGCTGGCTGGACAAAGATGGTAAGGTTCACCGCCGCCATACCGCTGATGCTCGTATTCTTCAACGCGACCTAGACGACGTCTTCCAGATCTATGACCTTTTGGCACCGGCGGAGGAGCCTCTGCGTGACTTGGTTGAGGACGGCACCGATCTTCATGCTTCCTCGCCAGCGTCGTCTGCGGAGCTGTTCAAGACGATCACCGCGGCACTGGCTTTGTGTACCACTGTAGCTCTTCGGATTAACAAGCGTGGCAAGAAGCTGCATGTGGAGCACGAGTACGGCGCGGAAGTCGCCAAGGAGTTCGATGCAGTGGACCCTCTCGGCGGGAAGGGCTCAGCGGACTACAAGGAGCTGAAGAAGGCGATTGAGAAGGTCAAGGCCAAGAAACCTTCATCTTCTTCTTCGCGCGAGAAGCCTTCTTCCTCGTCTTGCGAGCCCGAGTCTTTTCAGCGTGGGAGCGACGACCGGAGGGAGGGCGGCCGGCGCGAGGAGAAGTCTCCTTCTGGTCGGTCTTCTGCTGCGGACATCACCTGTTATCGCTGCCAAAGGAAGGGACACTTCAGTAGGGACTGCCCGAGTGCACGTCCATGAAGCTGTGGAGTCTGCAGTCCTCCTGGCCTGGCCAGTGATGGTGTTCATGTAGCTGCAGTTAGGCCTCCGGGCGACTGTTAGCCCTCCTCCGGGAGCTGAGCTCAGGCTCGTGTCATAGCAGCTCTGATCTCCTCCGGGAGAGTCACCTGTTAGGTGGTGTATCTCCGAGAGATACCTCGTGTGTAATACATATGATGGCCTCTGCTATCCTGTGCTGCCCCTGGCAGTTGTCTCGGCAACTTCCCATCATTTGGCCGGCGATGCTTTCGTGTAAAAGGCGGCACACCCAGTGGGACGATTCATATCTCCCGTTGTGTCGGAGCGATATTTAATTTGGAAAACACTGCTATTTTCAGTTCCAGACATTTTCGAGTTCAAACTCATTGTTTGATTCATGCAGCAGTCATCCAGGCTGCCTGCTAACCACTATGATGCTATCTGTGGCGTTGGCATTTTGTGACGGTTTTAACGTCAGCTAAATTTGAGCTTCCTCATGAGCCGGCTCCGGACGTCAATTCTCCTGTGGAATCGGCCGGTGTTATCCGTAAAGGCTGGCTATTTTGGGACAGTTTCTCTGAATCAGTCAGAGTCAGTCGAGTCAGAGATTGGGTCAGGCATGGCTACCGTATGAACTGGGCTGATGGTCCCGCACCACCCAGTCATCTGCCAAATCGCCCTTCCGCGCTGCAGCACCCCGATTTTATTGATGGGTAGATCGCTTTGTTATTGCCACTGGGCCATAGCAGAGAAGAACCTATGCGTCCTGTGGATTATATATGGATATTCCCTGTATAATTGACTCACATATGTCCGTGTACGGGCCCC
This sequence comes from Tetraselmis striata, assembly GCA_006384855.1. Classification (NCBI taxonomy): domain Eukaryota; kingdom Viridiplantae; phylum Chlorophyta; class Chlorodendrophyceae; order Chlorodendrales; family Chlorodendraceae; genus Tetraselmis; species Tetraselmis striata. Next base: position 14,068 of record VCJN01001442.1, read on the forward strand.
GCCAGACCGGCCACTGTTCTTTCATCTGTTGGATCTTTCGGTCCCAGCCGACCCCGTACATTTTGATGCAAAATCTACGCTGTCTAGCTGCGAAAACTGTAGGGTTTCCTTGGGAGGAACGACCTAGGAAACCCTGGTTTTCGCAGCGCCGTCAGGGTTAAGTGACGACCCTGCCGGCCCGGTACGCCGGTACCGGCCAGCGCCGGTCCGGCGGCGCCCTTTAGCCGAGTATAAAGGGCGGCCGCGGACCGGGGGCGCCTTCAGTTGTTGGAAGTCATCCGACTATATTGTCTCCCACCCACCCGCCCGGAGACAATGAGTCGCTTGTGTGTACGTTTCCGGATGCTGCTCGATTTAGATTAGGGTTAGTCTGGTTAGTTGTGAAAGCACCTGAGGTGGGGAGTGAATATCATTTTGATATACGTCATCCCACAGGGGTGTTGCGTGTCCGATAAGCCCAGGTGCGGCAGCAATTAGTCAGGCTTTCCCAACATCTTAGCCGTGATGAGAGGCCGAGAGCAGCATAGCGGAATGTACTGTCCTGATGAGCCACGTGATCGCTGGTGGCATGTAATTTACAAACACCGGCGGGGGCTCGGGACGCGCGGCGCCTTTCCGGACACCATCCGGTCTGGCGGCCCCGTACCAGTCGTGGATCTTTCGGTCCCAGCCGACCCCGTACATTTTGATGCAAAATCTACGCTGTCTAGCTGCGAAAACAGCTTTTTCCCCCTTCTGTCATCACATCAATGGTGAGAAGTTTGGTGTGAATTACAAAAAGGGCAGTTCCCCATAAATTGAAAATCAACACAGCAAGCCGCCTAAAAGCGGCCCGCATCCCGCATAAGGCGGGATGGATGAGTGATGCGCACACGGTTCAGAGTCCGGGCCACGCGAGCACGTGTGAGAAGTTTGGTACGAGTATTAGTATCGTACTACTAGTAGACTACCCCTACAGGGGGAGACGCTCCCTCGTACTACGAGTAGGTTGCAGCGCAGTACTGATAATCGCATCCATAATGCTCCATACAATAATATCATGCATATGCGTGTAGTTTGACGAATGCTGCATCAATGAATGCTGAATCCTTCCCTTTAGTAATCCTTAGCGACTAGCGGCCATAATGAAGCGGCGGGTTCGCGCATCCTCCCGTACTGCATCCTGAGCGTCCGTCGTACCCGTATCGTCAGCATCGTCCTATTAAAAGCATGCCGTACGTAACTCGTACCACAGGAGGTCGTATACCAGTACCGGTGTCCGCCCACGAGGCCACGACAGCGGCCATACTTTATTTCCTTCCAGTTTTCGGTGTCATCTTTCTCACGCGCGCGCGGGACCATTTCTCGCGTGGTACGTCACATGTGACCTGTTTTTCTCGCCCCCCGCCCTATCTTCTCGCCGGCACTCGCGGCATTTTCGTCACCCGCGTCTTCCCTCCCTGCCCCACAGTATACGCCATCTGCGCTCTGCTTGGTGGCTTGGGCGTATCGTGCATGTCGGCGCGTCGGCGCGGTGGGGCTGTTATTGGGCTGACCAGCCGCGATGGATCAGCGGCCCGGATGGCGCAGGCTCCGCGCGCGATGTCCGGCGCGGTTACGCCAGCTTAGGTCAAAGCCATCCAGCCGGCCTGCCTCGCCAAGGTGTCTGCCTCCGCCGCGAGCAGCCGAATGAGGGGAGAAGGGTGATGTGTGAGGCGCAGAGGCGCGCGAGTGGTCGGATGCACTTCAGTGGGCGCGAGGAGGATAGGGGGGCTGGAGAGCACGTATCTATCCATGCAACCTATCGATGCAACTTATCCATGCAGCCGCCGAGAAGGGTATCTGATACAACTCAGCAGCAAGCAGGTAGGCAAACTTGCTCAATCTATCCAGTGTAGGGGCAGCCACGAGAGTTTCTCACGCTAGCAGGCAAGGCTTTTGGCCTGGCGGAGGCTACCGCTTAGCTGTTGTTTGTAGCAGTGCTGTTGCTTGGATAAGATGAGGGGAGCGGCAGTTGCAGAGTTGCTCCTGTGTATGGAGATATTTGGACATGCAGAGACATACGATTATGTAAATGTACCAATACCTCGACGTCCGACTTTGAGAGTTTATGGTACGGGGGGCTCACACACCTGTATACAAAACTGTTTTACCTCCTAGCATAATGCTGTTGGGAATAGATTGTATTCGTTTTGGTTCTGGCGACTTCACACTACAGCAGCGCATGCCATTGGCGAGTTCGCACTACATCAAATGTAGTTCTTTGTGTTCATTATGGACATTTATACCAAAGATGTCATGGTGCAAGCAGAGGTAAAGAAGTAGAGATAAGTACTTTAGTAGTTTGTGTAGCTGTGTCTTCCTAGTTTTGCGCTGTTTGATGGCATTGCCTATCTATGGGGGTGCTGAACACGCAGCATGGTGTGCTCTTCTTGGGTTCTGCGGTGAAAGTGCTAGACTTCTCAGCAACGTGTGATGCGCCTCATCATGTGATGCGCCAACCAGTACAATCAGCAGCAAGAGTCCTTGTTTCTGGCGATATCGAGGTTTCACCATCTTGCAAACGAGCGCAGCAGGCATTGTGCCTTCGGACAGGCGGGTTGCTGTGAATTCTATGAAGGCCAAAGATGTGGCATAATAAGCTAATACATAGCATATGTAGCCATGTCATAATATATATTGCACCATGGCATGCTGGCACCTAAAACTCAGCATGTGTTAAAACTGCGCAATAAGATGCTGCGTGCCATCGCTCTTTATTGCTATCATCTTGCCGTGTGTTGCTTGCTGATATGTGCACAGTAGCTGGCTATCACAAAACTTGTTATTGCGAACATCCACCTCACACTGTGTAATGAATGTTAACTAGTTTATGGGGTTCTCTCCTTTCCGAACCGCTTTTGCGGCTGTATGTGCTCCTAAGAAGTACGGGTTTCTAGTGCACCCGTCGCTGCGCCCGTTCGTGTGCAGCACGAGTAGGCATAAAAGCAGCCATAACAGGTGAGCCTGCCATTTTCAGTTTGCGGTGTTACACATAGCGACTAACTGTCCCGTAACATCTTGCGGGCAAGGTCACATGTTGTTTTAAGACCAGACCCGGCTCCTGTGTAATCCTCATCTGTACGTCCGTGCGTCGTCACCATTTTAGATGGAGAAGACCCAGCCGTCGAGCCGACGCTCGAATCGCGCCAAGCAGACCTGCAGGCCATGCTAGCATTGTGCTGTCGCCGAGCCATAATAGTCATGTGCCAGCCATCATATGCCATTTGCCTCGTCGGTAAATATGGTGTATCAAGCCACAAAAAAATTACACTGGTATTCATCACCTGCCCTGTGATATAATAATTTATTTTTTCATTTGTATTGGCACGTGCTCGCTTGCATCGTTCCGTTGCCATAATGCCATATACAGCAACATAGGGGAGCCTGGTTGCCGCGCGCCAGATGCTGCATTTCCAGTCCCCCAATCCTTATTGGTAGTCGCTACGGGGGACGCCGCCTCCATGGTGCACGGCCTGGCGGGCCTGCCGACAACCGCCGTTACCTGCTCAGGCCAGCGCCGGTAGAAAAGCCCAGGCCAGAGGCATAGCTCCAACAGCGCCCCCCCCCCCCCCCCCCCAAACAAGTTGCAATAAAACATGATGCACTCTCAATGCGTGTGATCAGCTGCCGCGCCTCCTTCCCTTGCCCATCAAGGTTTGCAAGCACCAGCACCATTGCGATCGGGTGCACAGTGTTGCTATATCTCTAGCGACCTTGATGCACAAATTTATGCGCGTATGCTCAAGCGCTGTAGCGCTGGTGACTCTTTGCGCGCGCGCGTGCGTGTGCGTGTGTGTGTGTGTGTGTGTGTGTGTGTGTGTGTGTGTGTGTGTGTGTGATGTGCGCGAGGAGCAACACTGCTGTATGTATATCCGGCGCATATGTATTGACAAGAAGTGGAAGCAGGAAAAGGCAGCATATGCTGATGCGAATTACATTGTTATTTCTTGTTCGTCATTGTATGCCATATATTCCTGCCAATAATTTTGCCGTCAATTGGTTCACGACTGTATATCAGTAGTTGCTGCCGCAGATACTGCTGGACGGATTGATAACCTTTTTGTTCTATTCTGCCACTGTTTCCTACGGGGATTTCTTCAAATATAAATTGCTGTGTTGTATATATAGCAGAATAAGATGCACACCAATTTTGGCATTAAACCGCATCATAGGTCATTATAGGTCTCATGAAAATAAAGTAGAGCGCGCAACCTCACCGTTTTGTGCCTTTTGCGGTAGTTTGCAAGTAGGGGCGACACGTGCGGCAGTCACTTCATAATTTTAATGACGCATCTAGCACAATGCCCGCGCCCCGGTAATATGCAAACTGCCAGACACACATTATGAGCGCTATACCAACATAAGCAGCTGGTCACAACAGCCGCTCAACCCCCCCCCCCCCCCCCCCCCCCCCTCCCCCCTCCTCCGGCGCCGCTCAACCCCCCATCTCGTCCTGCTGACATTAAATCAACACTTGCATGGGTTGCAACATGGTGGTGACATGGCATCCGCGCCCGCAGGCCCCGTGAAGCAACGGTGGCATCCTCGTGCTGCGGAGCGCTACACAAGGGAGCACCCTTACCACCTGGCGCGGGCAAGCACCTGATGTGGCAGTCCCGGCTCACAGTAACCCCCCCGTGTCTCAGCACCAGCATGACCACTGTGACCCGTCGTGAGCGCCTGGGCATTGAGCGTACCCATACCGCAGCTCGTCCTGCCTCATCATTCATGGCGGAGTGAGTCTGGCTTCGCAATGCCCGTTCAAATTCTAATGCATCCGAGACCCGGCAGCAGACCAGCCCTAGCGCGCTCATCTACGCCGCCGGTGGTCACAGGTCCCTTTTTGCAAGGACGTTTACCAATATAATCATGTCCAGCCACTCCATCAGCGCTGCCCGGCATCTGGAAACGGTCCTGAGGCAGCTCACCCAGAATCGCTAGCAGAGTCCTACATTTAATTTGCCGCCCTCGCACTGGGCACCAGCTGCTATTCGCCGCAACAAGACACCCATGTCACATCTACACGCTGCCGCAAAGGCGGTGGCGGTGCGATCGAGGCATATGGGGGCGGGGCATATATATATATTTCTGCATATATATGTATATGCATATATAAACATATATATGTATATGGGATTGTTTATAATTTTTATACTATGCATATATA
>VCJN01001443.1:0-22022 GCA_006384855.1 Tetraselmis striata
GATGGGAATACGGCGTCCGATGAAGCCAAAATCCCAGCAACACGCTATTCTATGCACCGCCAATGCACTCCGCCAGCACCGCCTCATTCTCCGTCGATTTCGAAAACGCCTTCACATTATCTACCGCTAATTGCAATTCCCGCCGTGTAATGTTGTCACGATGTGCGCACACAACAACACTTACACCGGTTCCGGCGCGGATGGAGGCGGGCTGGCGGAGTGCATTGGCGGTGCGTAGAGTAGCGTGTTGGTGAGATTGGGGTGCATCGGACGCCGGATGCCCATCCACCCGGCGTAAAAGACGCGTAATATTCACACTATAGTCACACACAAAATGTGTGAAAACCGGACATTCCGTGCCGGATGGATGGGAATACGGCGTCCGATGAAGCCAAAACCCCAGCAACACGCTATTCTTATGCACCGCCAATGCACTCCGCCAGCACCGCCTCATTCTCCGTCGATTTCGAAAACGCCTTCACATTATCACCGCTAATTGCAATTCCCGCCGTGTAATGTTGTCACGATGTGCGCACACAACAACACTTACAACCGGTTCCGGCGCGGATGGAGGCGGGGCTGGCGGAGTGCATTGGCGGTGCTTAGAGTAGCGTGCTGCAAATAATTGGGGTGCATCGGACGCCGGATGCCCATCCACCCTGGCGTAAAAGACATGTGGGCTGGTTTCGGAGCAGTACATTACGTATGTATATATGCACAATGCAACGTAGGACGCGCGCGGAAAGAGGCGGGGCTGGCGGAGTGCATTGGCGGTGCGTAGAGTAGCGTGTTGGTGAGATTCGGGGGTGCATCGGACGCCGGATGCCCATCCACCCGGCGTAAAAAGACGCGTAATATACACACTATATTCACACACAAATGTGTGAAAACCGGACATTCCGTGCCGGATGGATGGGAATACGGCGTCCGATGAAGCCAAAATCCCAGCAAACACGCTATTCTATGCACCGCCAAATGCACTCCGCCAGCACCGCCTCATTCTCCGTCGATTTCGAAAACGCCTTCACATTATCTACCGCTAATTGCAATTCCCGCCGTGTAATGTTGTCACGATGTGCGCACACAACAACACTTACAACCGGTTCCGGCGCGGATGGAGGCGGGGCTGGCGGAGTGCATTGGCGGTGCGTAGAGTAGCGTGCTGCAAATACTTGGGGTGCATCGGACGCCGGATGCCCATCCACCCGGCGTAAAAGACATGTGGGCTGGTTTCGGAGCAGTACATGTACGTATGTATATATGCACAATGCAACGTAGGACGCGCGCGGAAAGAGGCGGGGCTGGCGGAGTGCATTGGCGGTGCGTAGAGTAGCGTGTTGGTGAGATTCGGGGTGCATCGGACGCCGGATGCCCATCCACCCGGCGTAAAAGACGCGTAATATACACACTATATTCACACACAAATGTGTGAAAACCGGACATTCCGTGCCGGATGGATGGGAATACGGCGTCCGATGAAGCCAAAATCCCAGCAACACGCTATTCTATGCACCGCCAATGCACTCCGCCAGCACCGCCTCATTCTCCGTCGATTTCGAAAATGCCTTCACATTATCTACCGCTAATTGCAATTCCCGCCGTGTAATGTTGTCACGATGTGCGCACACAACAACACTTACTACCGGTTCCGACGCGGATGGAGGCGGGGCTGGCGGAGTGCATTGGCGGTGCGTAGAGTAGCGTGCTGCAAATAATTGGGGTGCATCGGACGCCGGATGCCCATCCACCCGGCGTAAAAGACATGTGGGCTGGTTTCGGAGCAGTACATGTACGTATGTATATATGCACAATGCAACGTAGGACGCGCGCGGAAAGAGGCGGGGCTGGCGGAGTGCATTGGCGGTGCGTAGAGTAGCGTGTTGGTGAGATTCGGGGTGCATCGGACGCCGGATGCCCATCCACCCGGCGTAAAAGACGCGTAATATACACACTATATTCACACACAAATGTGTGAAAACCGGACATTCCGTGCCGGATGGATGGGAATACGGCGTCCGATGAAGCCAAAATCCCAGCAACACGCTATTCTATGCACCGCCAATACACTCCGCCAGCACCGCCTCATTCTCCGTCGATTTCGAAAACGCCTTCACATTATCTACCGCTAATTGCAATTCCCGCCGTGTAATGTTGTCACGATGTGCGCACACAACAACACTTACAACCGGTTCCGGCGCGGATGGAGGCGGGGCTGGCGGAGTGCATTGGCGGTGCGTAGAGTAGCGTGTTGGTGAGATTGGGGGTGCATCGGACGCCGGATGCCCATCCACCCGGCGTAAAAGACGCGTAATATACACACTATATTCACACACAAATGTGTGAAAACCGGACATTCCGTGCCGGATGGATGGGAATACGGCGTCCGATGAAGCCAAAATCCCAGCAACACGCTATTCTATGCACCGCCAATGCACTCCGCCAGCACCGCCTCATTCTCCGTCGATTTCGAAAACGCCTTCACATTATCCTACCGCTAATTGCAATTCCCGCCGTGTAATGTTGTCACGATGTGCGCACACAACAACACTTACTACCGGTTCCGGACGCGGACGGAGGCGGCGCTGGCGGAGTGCATTGGCGGTGCGTAGAGTAGCGTGCTGCAAATACTTGGGGTGCATCGGACGCCGGATGCCCATCCACCCGGCGTAAAAGACATGTGGGCTGGTTTCGGAGCAGTACATGTACGTATGTATATATGCACAATGCAACGTAGGACGCGCGCGGAATGAGGCGGGGCTGGCGGAGTGCATTGGCGGTGCGTAGAGTAGCGTGTTGGTGAGATTCGGGGTGCATCGGACGCCGGATGCCCATCCACCCGGCGTAAAAGACGCGTAATATACACACTATATTCACACACAAATGTGTGAAAACCGGACATTCCGTGCCGGATGGATGGGAATACGGCGTCCGATGAAGCCAAAATCCCAGCAACACGCTATTCTATGCACCGCCAATGCACTCCGCCAGCACCGCCTCATTCTCCGTCGATTTCGAAAACGCCTTCACATTATCTACCGCTAATTGCAATTCCCGCCGTGTAATGTTGTCACGATGTGCGCACACAACAACACTTACAACCGGTTCCGGCGCGGATGGAGGCGGGGCTGGCGGAGTGCATTGGCGGTGCGTAGAGTAGCGTGCTGCAAATACTTGGGGTGCATCGGACGCCGGATGCCCATCCACCCGGCGTAAAAGACATGTGGGCTGGTTCCGGAGCAGTACATGTACGTATGTATATATGCACAATGCAACGTAGGACGCGCGCGGAAAGAGGCGGGGCTGGCGGAGTGCATTGGCGGTGCGTAGAGTAGCGTGTTGGTGAGATTCGGGGTGCATCGGACGCCGGATGCCCATCCACCCGGCGTAAAAGACGCGTAATATACACACTATATTCACACACAAATGTGTGAAAACCGGACATTCCGTGCCGGATGGATGGGAATACGGCGTCCGATGAAGCCAAAATCCCAGCAACACGCTATTCTATGCACCGCCAATGCACTCCGCCAGCACCGCCTCATTCTCCGTCGATTTCGAAAATGCCTTCACATTATCTACCGCTAATTGCAATTCCCGCCGTGTAATGTTGTCACGATGTGCGCACACAACAACACTTACTACCGGTTCCGACGCGGATGGAGGCGGGGCTGGCGGAGTGCATTGGCGGTGCGTAGAGTAGCGTGCTGCAAATAATTGGGGTGCATCGGACGCCGGATGCCCATCCACCCGGCGTAAAAGACATGTGGGCTGGTTTCGGAGCAGTACATGTACGTATGTATATATGCACAATGCAACGTAGGACGCGCGCGGAAAGAGGCGGGGCTGGCGGAGTGCATTGGCGGTGCGTAGAGTAGCGTGTTGGTGAGATTCGGGGTGCATCGGACGCCGGATGCCCATCCACCCGGCGTAAAAGACGCGTAATATACACACTATATTCACACACAAATGTGTGAAAACCGGACATTCCGTGCCGGATGGATGGGAATACGGCGTCCGATGAAGCCAAAATCCCAGCAACACGCTATTCTATGCACCGCCAATACACTCCGCCAGCACCGCCTCATTCTCCGTCGATTTCGAAAACGCCTTCACATTATCTACCGCTAATTGCAATTCCCGCCGTGTAATGTTGTCACGATGTGCGCACACAACAACACTTACAACCGGTTCCGGCGCGGATGGAGGCGGGGCTGGCGGAGTGCATTGGCGGTGCGTAGAGTAGCGTGTTGGTGAGATTGGGGGTGCATCGGACGCCGGATGCCCATCCACCCGGCGTAAAAGACGCGTAATATACACACTATATTCACACACAAATGTGTGAAAACCGGACATTCCGTGCCGGATGGATGGGAATACGGCGTCCGATGAAGCCAAAATCCCAGCAACACGCTATTCTATGCACCGCCAATGCACTCCGCCAGCACCGCCTCATTCTCCGTCGATTTCGAAAACGCCTTCACATTATCTACCGCTAATTGCAATTCCCGCCGTGTAATGTTGTCACGATGTGCGCACACAACAACACTTACAACCGGTTCCGGCGCGGATGGAGGCGGGGCTGGCGGAGTGCATTGGCGGTGCGTAGAGTAGCGTGTTGGTGAGATTGGGGGTGCATCGGACGCCGGATGCCCATCCACCCGGCGTAAAAGACGCGTAATATACACACTATATTCACACACAAATGTGTGAAAACCGGACATTCCGTGCCGGATGGATGGGAATACAGCGTCCGATGAAGCCAAAACCCCAGCAACACGCTATTCTATGCACCGCCAATGCACTCCGCCAGCACCGCCTCATTCTCCGTCGATTTCGAAAACGCCTTCACATTATCTACCGCTAATTGCAATTCCCGCCGTGTGATGTTGTCACGATGTGCGCACACAACAACACTTACAACCGGTTCCGGCGCGGATGGAGGCGGGGCTGGCGGAGTGCATTGGCGGTGCGTAGAGTAGCGTGTTGGTGAGATTCGGGGTGCATCGGACGCCGGATGCCCATCCACCCGGCGTAAAAGACGCGTAATATACACACTATATTCACACACAAATGTGTGAAAACCGGACATTCCGTGCCGGATGGATGGGAATACGGCGTCCGATGAAGCCAAAATCCCAGCAACACGCTATTCTATGCACCGCCAATGCACTCCGCCAGCACCGCCTCATTCTCCGTCGATTTCGAAAACGCCTTCACATTATCTACCGCTAATTGCAATTCCCGCCGTGTAATGTTGTCACGATGTGCGCACACAACAACACTTACAACCGGTTCCGGCGCGGATGGAGGCGGGGCTGGCGGAGTGCATTGGCGGTGCGTAGAGTAGCGTGTTGGTGAGATTGGGGGTGCATCGGACGCCGGATGCCCATCCACCCGGCGTAAAAGACGCGTAATATACACACTATATTCACACACAAATGTGTGAAAACCGGACATTCCGTGCCGGATGGATGGGAATACAGCGTCCGATGAAGCCAAAACCCCAGCAACACGCTATTCTATGCACCGCCAATGCACTCCGCCAGCACCGCCTCATTCTCCGTCGATTTCGAAAACGCCTTCACATTATCTACCGCTAATTGCAATTCCCGCCGTGTAATGTTGTCACGATGTGCGCACACAACAACACTTACAACCGGTTCCGGCGCGGATGGAGGCGGGGCTGGCGGAGTGCATTGGCGGTGCGTAGAGTAGCGTGCTGCAAATAATTGGGGTGCATCGGACGCCGGATGCCCATCCACCCGGCGTAAAAGACATGTGGGCTGGTTTCGGAGCAGTACATGTACGTATGTATATATGCACAATGCAACGTAGGACGCGCGCGGAAAGAGGCGGGGCTGGCGGAGTGCATTGGCGGTGCGTAGAGTAGCGTGTTGGTGAGATTCGGGGTGCATCGGACGCCGGATGCCCATCCACCCGGCGTAAAAGACGCGTAATATACACACTATATTCACACACAAATGTGTGAAAACCGGACATTCCGTGCCGGATGGATGGGAATACGGCGTCCGATGAAGCCAAAATCCCAGCAACACGCTATTCTATGCACCGCCAATACACTCCGCCAGCACCGCCTCATTCTCCGTCGATTTCGAAAACGCCTTCACATTATCTACCGCTAATTGCAATTCCCGCCGTGTAATGTTGTCACGATGTGCGCACACAACAACACTTACAACCGGTTCCGGCGCGGATGGAGGCGGGGCTGGCGGAGTGCATTGGCGGTGCGTAGAGTAGCGTGTTGGTGAGATTGGGGGTGCATCGGACGCCGGATGCCCATCCACCCGGCGTAAAAGACGCGTAATATACACACTATATTCACACACAAATGTGTGAAAACCGGACATTCCGTGCCGGATGGATGGGAATACGACGTCCGATGAAGCCAAAATCCCAGCAACACGCTATTCTATGCACCGCCAATGCACTCCGCCAGCACCGCCTCATTCTCCGTCGATTTCGAAAACGCCTTCACATTATCTACCGCTAATTGCAATTCCCGCCGTGTAATGTTGTCACGATGTGCGCACACAACAACACTTACAACCGGTTCCGGCGCGGATGGAGGCGGGGCTGGCGGAGTGCATTGGCGGTGCGTAGAGTAGCGTGTTGGTGAGATTGGGGGTGCATCGGACGCCGGATGCCCATCCACCCGGCGTAAAAGACGCGTAATATACACACTATATTCACACACAAATGTGTGAAAACCGGACATTCCGTGCCGGATGGATGGGAATACGGCGTCCGATGAAGCCAAAACCCCAGCAACACGCTATTCTATGCACCGCCAATGCACTCCGCCAGCACCGCCTCATTCTCCGTCGATTTCGAAAACGCCTTCACATTATCTACCGCTAATTGCAATTCCCGCCGTGTAATGTTGTCACGATGTGCGCACACAACAACACTTACAACCAGTTCCGGCGCGGATGGAGGCGGGGCTGGCGGAGTGCATTGGCGGTGCGTAGAGTAGCGTGTTGGTGAGATTCGGGGGTGCATCGGACGCCGGATGCCCATCCACCCGGCGTAAAAGACGCGTAATATACACACTATATTCACACACAAATGTGTGAAAACCGGACATTCCGTGCCGGATGGATGGGAATACGGCGTCCGATGAAGCCAAAACCCCAGCAACACGCTATTCTATGCACCGCCAATGCACTCCGCCAGCACCGCCTCATTCTCCGTCGATTTCGAAAACGCCTTCACATTATCTACCGCTAATTGCAATTCCCGCCGTGTAATGTTGTCACGATGTGCGCACACAACAACACTTACAACCGGTTCCGGCGCGGATGGAGGCGGGGCTGGCGGAGTGCATTGGCGGTGCGTAGAGTAGCGTGTTGGTGAGATTGGGGGTGCATCGGACGCCGGATGCCCATCCACCCGGCGTAAAAGACGCGTAATATACACACTATATTCACACACAAATGTGTGAAAACCGGACATTCCGTGCCGGATGGATGGGAATACGGCGTCCGATGCAGCCAAAATCCCAGCAACACGCTATTCTATGCACCGCCAATGCACTCCGCCAGCACCGCCTCATTCTCCGTCGATTTCGAAAATGCCTTCACATTATCCACCGCTAATTGCAATTCCCGCCGTGTAATGTTGTCACGATGTGCGCACACAACAACACTTACTACCGGTTCCCACGCGGATGGAGGCGGGGCTGGCGGAGTGCATTGGCGGTGCGTAGAGTAGCGTGCTGCAAATACTTGGGGTGCATCGGACGCCGGATGCCCATCCACCCGGCGTAAAAGACATGTGGGCTGGTTTCGGAGCAGTACATGTACGTATGTATATAATATATACAATGCAACGTAGGACGCGCGCGGAAAGAGGCGGGGCTGGCGGAGTGCATTGGCGGTGCGTAGAGTAGCGTGTTGGTGAGATTCGGGGTGCATCGGACGCCGGATGCCCATCCACCCGGCGTAAAAGACGCGTAATATTCACACTATATTCACACACAAATGTGTGAAAACCGGACATTCCGTGCCGGATGGATGGGAATACGGCGTCCGATGCAGCCAAAACCCCAGCAACACGCTATTCTATGCACCGCCAATGCACTCCGCCAGCACCGCCTCATTCTCCGTCGATTTCGAAAATGCCTTCACATTATCCACCGCTAATTGCAATTCCCGCCGTGTAATGTTGTCACGATGTGCGCACACAACAACACTTACTACCGGTTCCCACGCGGATGGAGGCGGGGCTGGCGGAGTGCATTGGCGGTGCGTAGAGTAGCGTGCTGCAAATACTTGGGGTGCATCGGACGCCGGATGCCCATCCACCCGGCGTAAAAGACATGTGGGCTGGTTTCGGAGCAGTACATGTACGTATGTATATATATACAATGCAACGTAGGACGCGCGCGGAAAGAGGCGGGGCTGGCGGAGTGCATTGGCGGTGCGTAGAGTAGCGTGTTGGTGAGATTCGGGGTGCATCGGACGCCGGATGCCCATCCACCCGGCGTAAAAGACGCGTAATATTCACACTATATTCACACACAAATGTGTGAAAACCGGACATTCCGTGCCGGATGGATGGGAATACGGCGTCCGATGCAGCCAAAACCCCAGCAACACGCTATTCTATGCACCGCCAATGCACTCCGCCAGCACCGCCTCATTCTCCGTCGATTTCGAAAATGCCTTCACATTATCCACCGCTAATTGCAATTCCCGCCGTGTAATGTTGTCACGATGTGCGCACACAACAACACTTACTACCGGTTCCCACGCGGATGGAGGCGGGGCTGGCGGAGTGCATTGGCGGTGCGTAGAGTAGCGTGCTGCAAATACTTGGGGTGCATCGGACGCCGGATGCCCATCCACCCGGCGTAAAAGACATGTGGGCTGGTTTCGGAGCAGTACATGTACGTATGTATATATATATACAATGCAACGTAGGACGCGCGCGGAAAGAGGCGGGGCTGGCGGAGTGCATTGGCGGTGCGTAGAGTAGCGTGTTGGTGAGATTCGGGGTGCATCGGACGCCGGATGCCCATCCACCCGGCGTAAAAGACGCGTAATATTCACACTATATTCACACACAAATGTGTGAAAACCGGACATTCCGTGCCGGATGGATGGGAATACGGCGTCCGATGCAGCCAAAACCCCAGCAACACGCTATTCTATGCACCGCCAATGCACTCCGCCAGCACCGCCTCATTCTCCGTCGATTTCGAAAATGCCTTCACATTATCCACCGCTAATTGCAATTCCCGCCGTGTAATGTTGTCACGATGTGCGCACACAACAACACTTACTACCGGTTCCCACGCGGATGGAGGCGGGGCTGGCGGAGTGCATTGGCGGTGCGTAGAGTAGCGTGCTGCAAATACTTGGGGTGCATCGGACGCCGGATGCCCATCCACCCGGCGTAAAAGACATGTGGGCTGGTTTCGGAGCAGTACATGTACGTATGTATATATATATACAATGCAACGTAGGACGCGCGCGGAAAGAGGCGGGGCTGGCGGAGTGCATTGGCGGTGCGTAGAGTAGCGTGTTGGTGAGATTCGGGGTGCATCGGACGCCGGATGCCCATCCACCCGGCGTAAAAGACGCGTAATATTCACACTATATTCACACACAAATGTGTGAAAACCGGACATTCCGTGCCGGATGGATGGGAATACGGCGTCCGATGCAGCCAAAACCCCAGCAACACGCTATTCTATGCACCGCCAATGCACTCCGCCAGCACCGCCTCATTCTCCGTCGATTTCGAAAATGCCTTCACATTATCCACCGCTAATTGCAATTCCCGCCGTGTAATGTTGTCACGATGTGCGCACACAACAACACTTACTACCGGTTCCCACGCGGATGGAGGCGGGGCTGGCGGAGTGCATTGGCGGTGCATATATAGAGTAGCGTGCTGCAAATACTTGGGGTGCATCGGACGCCGGATGCCCATGCATCCACCCGGCGTAAAAGACATGTGGGCTGGTTTCGGAGCAGTACATGTACGTATGTATATAATATATACAATGCAACGTAGGACGCGCGCGGAAAGAGGCGGGGCTGGCGGAGTGCATTGGCGGTGCGTAGAGTAGCGTGTTGGTGAGATTCGGGGTGCATCGGACGCCGGATGCCCATCCACCCGGCGTAAAAGACGCGTAATATTCACACTATATTCACACACAAATGTGTGAAAACCGGACATTCCGTGCCGGATGGATGGGAATACGGCGTCCGATGCAGCCAAAACCCAGCAACACGCTATTCTATGCACCGCCAATGCACTCCGCCAGCACCGCCTCATTCTCCGTCGATTTCGAAAATGCCTTCACATTATCCACCGCTAATTGCAATTCCCGCCGTGTAATGTTGTCACGATGTGCGCACACAACAACACTTACTACCGGTTCCCACGCGGATGGAGGCGGGGCTGGCGGAGTGCATTGGCGGTGCGTAGAGTAGCGTGCTGCAAATACTTGGGGTGCATCGGACGCCGGATGCCCATGCATCCACCCGGCGTAAAAGACATGTGGGCTGGTTTCGGAGCAGTACATGTACGTATGTATATATAAATATATACAATGCAACGTAGGACGCGCGCGGAAAGAGGCGGGGCTGGCGGAGTGCATTGGCGGTGCGTAGAGTAGCGTGTTGGTGAGATTCGGGGTGCATCGGACGCCGGATGCCCATCCACCCGGCGTAAAAGACGCGTAATATTCACACTATATTCACACACAAATGTGTGAAAACCGGACATTCCGTGCCGGATGGATGGGAATACGGCGTCCGATGCAGCCAAAACCCCAGCAACACGCTATTCTATGCACCGCCAATGCACTCCGCCAGCACCGCCTCATTCTCCGTCGATTTCGAAAATGCCTTCACATTATCCACCGCTAATTGCAATTCCCGCCGTGTAATGTTGTCACGATGTGCGCACACAACAACACTTACTACCGGTTCCCACGCGGATGGAGGCGGGGCTGGCGGAGTGCATTGGCGGTGCGTAGAGTAGCGTGCTGCAAATACTTGGGGTGCATCGGACGCCGGATGCCCATCCACCCGGCGTAAAAGACATGTGGGCTGGTTTCGGAGCAGTACATGTACGTATGTATATAATATATACAATGCAACGTAGGACGCGCGCGGAAAGAGGCGGGGCTGGCGGAGTGCATTGGCGGTGCGTAGAGTAGCGTGTTGGTGAGATTCGGGGTGCATCGGACGCCGGATGCCCATCCACCCGGCGTAAAAGACGCGTAATATTCACACTATATTCACACACAAATGTGTGAAAACCGGACATTCCGTGCCGGATGGATGGGAATACGGCGTCCGATGCAGCCAAAACCCCAGCAACACGCTATTCTATGCACCGCCAATGCACTCCGCCAGCACCGCCTCATTCTCCGTCGATTTCGAAAATGCCTTCACATTATCCACCGCTAATTGCAATTCCCGCCGTGTAATGTTGTCACGATGTGCGCACACAACAACACTTACTACCGGTTCCCACGCGGATGGAGGCGGGGCTGGCGGAGTGCATTGGCGGTGCGTAGAGTAGCGTGCTGCAAATACTTGGGGTGCATCGGACGCCGGATGCCCATCCACCCGGCGTAAAAGACATGTGGGCTGGTTTCGGAGCAGTACATGTACGTATGTATATAATATATACAATGCAACGTAGGACGCGCGCGGAAAGAGGCGGGGCTGGCGGAGTGCATTGGCGGTGCGTAGAGTAGCGTGTTGGTGAGATTCGGGGTGCATCGGACGCCGGATGCCCATCCACCCGGCGTAAAAGACGCGTAATATTCACACTATATTCACACACAAATGTGTGAAAACCGGACATTCCGTGCCGGATGGATGGGAATACGGCGTCCGATGCAGCCAAAACCCCAGCAACACGCTATTCTATGCACCGCCAATGCACTCCGCCAGCACCGCCTCATTCTCCGTCGATTTCGAAAATGCCTTCACATTATCCACCGCTAATTGCAATTCCCGCCGTGTAATGTTGTCACGATGTGCGCACACAACAACACTTACTACCGGTTCCCACGCGGATGGAGGCGGGGCTGGCGGAGTGCATTGGCGGTGCGTAGAGTAGCGTGCTGCAAATACTTGGGGTGCATCGGACGCCGGATGCCCATCCACCCGGCGTAAAAGACATGTGGGCTGGTTTCGGAGCAGTACATGTACGTATGTATATATATATACAATGCAACGTAGGACGCGCGCGGAAAGAGGCGGGGCTGGCGGAGTGCATTGGCGGTGCGTAGAGTAGCGTGTTGGTGAGATTCGGGGTGCATCGGACGCCGGATGCCCATCCACCCGGCGTAAAAGACGCGTAATATTCACACTATATTCACACACAAATGTGTGAAAACCGGACATTCCGTGCCGGATGGATGGGAATACGGCGTCCGATGCAGCCAAAACCCCAGCAACACGCTATTCTATGCACCGCCAATGCACTCCGCCAGCACCGCCTCATTCTCCGTCGATTTCGAAAATGCCTTCACATTATCCACCGCTAATTGCAATTCCCGCCGTGTAATGTTGTCACGATGTGCGCACACAACAACACTTACTACCGGTTCCCACGCGGATGGAGGCGGGGCTGGCGGAGTGCATTGGCGGTGCGTAGAGTAGCGTGCTGCAAATACTTGGGGTGCATCGGACGCCGGATGCCCATCCACCCGGCGTAAAAGACATGTGGGCTGGTTTCGGAGCAGTACATGTACGTATGTATATATATATACAATGCAACGTATGACACGCGCGGAAAGAGGCGGGGCTGGCGGAGTGCATTGGCGGTGCGTAGAGTAGCGTGTTGGTGAGATTCGGGGTGCATCGGACGCCGGATGCCCATCCACCCGGCGTAAAAGACGCGTAATATTCACACTATATTCACACACAAATGTGTGAAAACCGGACATTCCGTGCCGGATGGATGGGAATACGGCGTCCGATGCAGCCAAAACCCCAGCAACACGCTATTCTATGCACCGCCAATGCACTCCGCCAGCACCGCCTCATTCTCCGTCGATTTCGAAAATGCCTTCACATTATCCACCGCTAATTGCAATTCCCGCCGTGTAATGTTGTCACGATGTGCGCACACAACAACACTTACTACCGGTTCCCACGCGGATGGAGGCGGGGCTGGCGGAGTGCATTGGCGGTGCGTAGAGTAGCGTGCTGCAAATACTTGGGGTGCATCGGACGCCGGATGCCCATCCACCCGGCGTAAAAGACATGTGGGCTGGTTTCGGAGCAGTACATGTACGTATGTATATAATATATACAATGCAACGTATGACACGCGCGGAAAGAGGCGGGGCTGGCGGAGTGCATTGGCGGTGCGTAGAGTAGCGTGTTGGTGAGATTCGGGGTGCATCGGACGCCGGATGCCCATCCACCCGGCGTAAAAGACGCGTAATATTCACACTATATTCACACACAAATGTGTGAAAACCGGACATTCCGTGCCGGATGGATGGGAATACGGCGTCCGATGCAGCCAAAACCCCAGCAACACGCTATTCTATGCACCGCCAATGCACTCCGCCAGCACCGCCTCATTCTCCGTCGATTTCGAAAATGCCTTCACATTATCCACCGCTAATTGCAATTCCCGCCGTGTAATGTTGTCACGATGTGCGCACACAACAACACTTACTACCGGTTCCCACGCGGATGGAGGCGGGGCTGGCGGAGTGCATTGGCGGTGCGTAGAGTAGCGTGCTGCAAATGCTTGGGGTGCATCGGACGCCGGATGCCCATCCACCCGGCGTAAAAGACATGTGGGCTGGTTTCGGAGCAGTACATGTACGTATGTATATATATATACAATGCAACGTATGACACGCGCGGAAAGAGGCGGGGCTGGCGGAGTGCATTGGCGGTGCGTAGAGTAGCGTGTTGGTGAGATTCGGGGTGCATCGGACGCCGGATGCCCATCCACCCGGCGTAAAAGACGCGTAATATTCACACTATATTCACACACAAATGTGTGAAAACCGGACATTCCGTGCCGGATGGATGGGAATACGGCGTCCGATGCAGCCAAAACCCCAGCAACACGCTATTCTATGCACCGCCAATGCACTCCGCCAGCACCGCCTCATTCTCCGTCGATTTCGAAAATGCCTTCACATTATCCACCGCTAATTGCAATTCCCGCCGTGTAATGTTGTCACGATGTGCGCACACAACAACACTTACTACCGGTTCCCACGCGGATGGAGGCGGGGCTGGCGGAGTGCATTGGCGGTGCGTAGAGTAGCGTGCTGCAAATACTTGGGGTGCATCGGACGCCGGATGCCCATCCACCCGGCGTAAAAGACATGTGGGCTGGTTTCGGAGCAGTACATGTACGTATGTATATAATATATACAATGCAACGTAGGACGCGCGCGGAAAGAGGCGGGGCTGGCGGAGTGCATTGGCGGTGCGTAGAGTAGCGTGTTGGTGAGATTCGGGGTGCATCGGACGCCGGATGCCCATCCACCCGGCGTAAAAGACGCGTAATATTCACACTATATTCACACACAAATGTGTGAAAACCGGACATTCCGTGCCGGATGGATGGGAATACGGCGTCCGATGCAGCCAAAACCCCAGCAACACGCTACTCTATGCACCGCCAATGCACTCCGCCAGCACCGCCTCATTCTCCGTCGATTTCGAAAATGCCTTCACATTATCCACCGCTAATTGCAATTCCCGCCGTGTAATGTTGTCACGATGTGCGCACACAACAACACTTACTAGCCGGTTCCGACGCGGATGGAGGCGGGGCTGGCGGAGTGCATTGGCAGTGCGTAGAGTAGGGTGCTGCAAATAATTGGGGTGCATCGGACGCCGGATGCCCATCCACCCGGCGTAAAAGACGCGTAATATTCACACTATATTACACACAAATGTGTGAAAACCGGACATTACGTGCCGGATGGATGGGAATACGGCGTCCGATGCAGCCAAATCCCAGCAACACGCTACTCTATGCACCGCCAATGCACTCCGCCAGCACCGCCTCATTCTCCGTCGATTTCGAAAACGCCTTCACATTATCCACCGCTAATTGCAATTCCCGCCGTGTAATGTTGTCACGATGTGCGCACACAACAACACTTACAGCCGGTTCCGGCGCGGATGGAGGCGGGGCTTACGGAGTGCATTGGCGGTGCGTAGAGTAGCGTGTTGGTGAGATTGGGGGTGCATCGGACGCCGGATGCCCATCCACCCGGCGTAAAAGACGCGTAATATACACACTATATTCACACACAAAT
The DNA here is from genome assembly GCA_006384855.1 of Tetraselmis striata. Lineage (NCBI taxonomy): Eukaryota > Viridiplantae > Chlorophyta > Chlorodendrophyceae > Chlorodendrales > Chlorodendraceae > Tetraselmis > Tetraselmis striata. The sequence goes on from VCJN01001443.1 coordinate 15,296, forward strand.
GTGTGAAAACCGGACATTCCGTGCCGGATGGATGGGAATACGGCGTCCGATGAAGCCAAAACCCCAGCAACACGCTATTCTATGCACCGCCAATGCACTCCGCCAGCACCGCCTCATTCTCCGTCGATTTCGAAAACGCCTTCACATTATCCACCGCTAATTGCAATTCCCGCCGTGTAATGTTGTCACGATGTGCGCACACAACAACACTTACACGCGCGGAAAGAGGCGGGGCTGGCGGAGTGCATTGGCGGTGCGTAGAGTAGCGTGTTGGTGAGATTCGGGGTGCATCGGACGCCGGATGCCCATCCACCCGGCGTAAAAGACGCGTAATATTCACACTATATTCACACACAAATGTGTGAAAACCGGACATTCCGTGCCGGATGGATGGGAATACGGCGTCCGATGCAGCCAAAACCCAGCAACACGCTATTCTATGCACCGCCAATGCACTCCGCCAGCACCGCCTCATTCTCCGTCGATTTCGAAAATGCCTTCACATTATCCACCGCTAATTGCAATTCCCGCCGTGTAATGTTGTCACGATGTGCGCACACAACAACACTTACTACCGGTTCCCACGCGGATGGAGGCGGGGCTGGCGGAGTGCATTGGCGGTGCGTAGAGTAGCGTGCTGCAAATACTTGGGGTGCATCGGACGCCGGATGCCCATCCACCCGGCGTAAAAGACATGTGGGCTGGTTTCGGAGCAGTACATGTACGTATGTATATATATATACAATGCAACGTATGACACGCGCGGAAAGAGGCGGGGCTGGCGGAGTGCATTGGCGGTGCGTAGAGTAGCGTGTTGGTGAGATTCGGGGTGCATCGGACGCCGGATGCCCATCCACCCGGCATTAAACACGCGTAATATTCACACTATATTCACACACAAATGTGTGAAAACCGGACATTCCGTGCCGGATGGATGGGAATACGGCGTCCGATGCAGCCAAAACCCCAGCAACACGCTATTCTATGCACCGCCAATGCACTCCGCCAGCACCGCCTCATTCTCCGTCGATTTCGAAAATGCCTTCACATTATCCACCGCTAATTGCAATTTCCCGCCGTGTAATGTTGTCACGATGTGCGCACACAACAACACTTACTACCGGTTCCCACGCGGATGGAGGCGGGGCTGGCGGAGTGCATTGGCGGTGCGTAGAGTAGCGTGCTGCAAATGCTTGGGGTGCATCGGACGCCGGATGCCCATCCACCCGGCGTAAAAGACATGTGGGCTGGTTTCGGAGCAGTACATGTACGTATGTATATATATATATACAATGCAACGTATGACACGCGCGGAAAGAGGCGGGGCTGGCGGAGTGCATTGGCGGTGCGTAGAGTAGCGTGTTGGTGAGATTCGGGGTGCATCGGACGCCGGATGCCCATCCACCCGGCATTAAACACGCGTAATATTCACACTATATTCACACACAAATGTGTGAAAACCGGACATTCCGTGCCGGATGGATGGGAATACGGCGTCCGATGCAGCCAAAACCCCAGCAACACGCTATTCTATGCACCGCCAATGCACTCCGCCAGCACCGCCTCATTCTCCGTCGATTTCGAAAATGCCTTCACATTATCCACCGCTAATTGCAATTCCCGCCGTGTAATGTTGTCACGATGTGCGCACACAACAACACTTACTACCGGTTCCCACGCGGATGGAGGCGGGGCTGGCGGAGTGCATTGGCGGTGCGTAGAGTAGCGTGCTGCAAATACTTGGGGTGCATCGGACGCCGGATGCCCATCCACCCGGCGTAAAAGACATGTGGGCTGGTTTCGGAGCAGTACATGTACGTATGTATATAATATATACAATGCAACGTATGACACGCGCGGAAAGAGGCGGGGCTGGCGGAGTGCATTGGCGGTGCGTAGAGTAGCGTGTTGGTGAGATTCGGGGTGCATCGGACGCCGGATGCCCATCCACCCGGCGTAAAGACGCGTAATATTCACACTATATTCACACACAAATGTGTGAAAACCGGACATTCCGTGCCGGATGGATGGGAATACGGCGTCCGATGCAGCCAAAACCCCAGCAACACGCTATTCTATGCACCGCCAATGCACTCCGCCAGCACCGCCTCATTCTCCGTCGATTTCGAAAATGCCTTCACATTATCCACCGCTAATTGCAATTCCCGCCGTGTAATGTTGTCACGATGTGCGCACACAACAACACTTACTACCGGTTCCCACGCGGATGGAGGCGGGGCTGGCGGAGTGCATTGGCGGTGCGTAGAGTAGCGTGCTGCAAATGCTTGGGGTGCATCGGACGCCGGATGCCCATCCACCCGGCGTAAAAGACATGTGGGCTGGTTTCGGAGCAGTACATGTACGTATGTATATATATATACAATGCAACGTATGACACGCGCGGAAAGAGGCGGGGCTGGCGGAGTACATTGGCGGTGCGTAGAGTAGCGTGTTGGTGAGATTCGGGGTGCATCGGACGCCGGATGCCCATCCACCCGGCATTAAACACGCGTAATATTCACACTATATTCACACACAAATGTGTGAAAACCGGACATTCCGTGCCGGATGGATGGGAATACGGCGTCCGATGCAGCCAAAACCCCAGCAACACGCTATTCTATGCACCGCCAATGCACTCCGCCAGCACCGCCTCATTCTCCGTCGATTTCGAAAATGCCTTCACATTATCCACCGCTAATTGCAATTCCCGCCGTGTAATGTTGTCACGATGTGCGCACACAACAACACTTACTACCGGTTCCCACGCGGATGGAGGCGGGGCTGGCGGAGTGCATTGGCGGTGCGTAGAGTAGCGTGCTGCAAATACTTGGGGTGCATCGGACGCCGGATGCCCATCCACCCGGCGTAAAAGACATGTGGGCTGGTTTCGGAGCAGTACATGTACGTATGTATATATATATACAATGCAACGTATGACACGCGCGGAAAGAGGCGGGGCTGGCGGAGTGCATTGGCGGTGCGTAGAGTAGCGTGTTGGTGAGATTCGGGGTGCATCGGACGCCGGATGCCCATCCACCCGGCGTAAAAGACGCGTAATATTCACACTATATTCACACACAAATGTGTGAAAACCGGACATTCCGTGCCGGATGGATGGGAATACGGCGTCCGATGCAGCCAAAACCCCAGCAACACGCTATTCTATGCACCGCCAATGCACTCCGCCAGCACCGCCTCATTCTCCGTCGATTTCGAAAATGCCTTCACATTATCCACCGCTAATTGCAATTCCGCCGTGTAATGTTGTCACGATGTGCGCACACAACAACACTTACTACCGGTTCCCACGCGGATGGAGGCGGGGCTGGCGGAGTGCATTGGCGGTGCGTAGAGTAGCGTGCTGCAAATGCTTGGGGTGCATCGGACGCCGGATGCCCATCCACCCGGCGTAAAAGACATGTGGGCTGGTTTCGGAGCAGTACATGTACGTATGTATATATATATACAATGCAACGTATGACACGCGCGGAAAGAGGCGGGGCTGGCGGAGTGCATTGGCGGTGCGTAGAGTAGCGTGTTGGTGAGATTCGGGGTGCATCGGACGCCGGATGCCCATCCACCCGGCGTAAAAGACGCGTAATATTCACACTATATTCACACACAAATGTGTGAAAACCGGACATTCCGTGCCGGATGGATGGGAATACGGCGTCCGATGCAGCCAAAACCCCAGCAACACGCTATTCTATGCACCGCCAATGCACTCCGCCAGCACCGCCTCATTCTCCGTCGATTTCGAAAATGCCTTCACATTATCCACCGCTAATTGCAATTCCCGCCGTGTAATGTTGTCACGATGTGCGCACACAACAACACTTACTACCGGTTCCCACGCGGATGGAGGCGGGGCTGGCGGAGTGCATTGGCGGTGCGTAGAGTAGCGTGCTGCAAATACTTGGGGTGCATCGGACGCCGGATGCCCATGCATCCACCCGGCGTAAAAGACATGTGGGCTGGTTTCGGAGCAGTACATGTACGTATGTATATAATATATACAATGCAACGTAGGACGCGCGCGGAAACAGGCGGGGCTGGCGGAGTGCATTGGCGGTGCGTAGAGTAGCGTGTTGGTGAGATTCGGGGTGCATCGGACGCCGGATGCCCATCCACCCGGCGTAAAAGACGCGTAATATTCACACTATATTCACACACAAATGTGTGAAAACCGGACATTCCGTGCCGGATGGATGGGAATACGGCGTCCGATGCAGCCAAAACCCCAGCAACACGCTATTCTATGCACCGCCAATGCACTCCGCCAGCACCGCCTCATTCTCCGTCGATTTCGAAAATGCCTTCACATTATCCACCGCTAATTGCAATTCCCGCCGTGTAATGTTGTCACGATGTGCGCACACAACAACACTTACTACCGGTTCCCACGCGGATGGAGGCGGGGCTGGCGGAGTGCATTGGCGGTGCGTAGAGTAGCGTGCTGCAAATGCTTGGGGTGCATCGGACGCCGGATGCCCATCCACCCGGCGTAAAAGACATGTGGGCTGGTTTCGGAGCAGTACATGTACGTATGTATATAATATATACAATGCAACGTATGACACGCGCGGAAAGAGGCGGGGCTGGCGGAGTGCATTGGCGGTGCGTAGAGTAGCGTGTTGGTGAGATTCGGGGTGCATCGGACGCCGGATGCCCATCCACCCGGCGTAAAAGACGCGTAATATTCACACTATATTCACACACAAATGTGTGAAAACCGGACATTCCGTGCCGGATGGATGGGAATACGGCGTCCGATGCAGCCAAAACCCCAGCAACACGCTATTCTATGCACCGCCAATGCACTCCGCCAGCACCGCCTCATTCTCCGTCGATTTCGAAAATGCCTTCACATTATCCACCGCTAATTGCAATTCCCGCCGTGTAATGTTGTCACGATGTGCGCACACAACAACACTTACTACCGGTTCCCACGCGGATGGAGGCGGGGCTGGCGGAGTGCATTGGCGGTGCGTAGAGTAGCGTGCTGCAAATACTTGGGGTGCATCGGACGCCGGATGCCCATCCACCCGGCGTAAAAGACATGTGGGCTGGTTTCGGAGCAGTACATGTACGTATGTATATATATATACAATGCAACGTAGGACGCGCGCGGAAAGAGGCGGGGCTGGCGGAGTGCATTGGCGGTGCGTAGAGTAGCGTGTTGGTGAGATTCGGGGTGCATCGGACGCCGGATGCCCATCCACCCGGCGTAAAAGACGCGTAATATTCACACTATATTCACACACAAATGTGTGAAAACCGGACATTCCGTGCCGGATGGATGGGAATACGGCGTCCGATGCAGCCAAAACCCCAGCAACACGCTATTCTATGCACCGCCAATGCACTCCGCCAGCACCGCCTCATTCTCCGTCGATTTCGAAAATGCCTTCACATTATCCTACCGCTAATTGCAATTCCCGCCGTGTAATGTTGTCACGATGTGCGCACACAACAACACTTACGACCGGTTCCGACGCGGATGGAGGCGGGGCTGGCGGAGTGCATTGGCGGTGCGTAGAGTAGCGTGTTGGTGAGATTGGGGGTGCATCGGACGCCGGATGCCCATCCACCCGGCGTAAAAGACGCGTAATATACACCACTATATTCACACACAAATGTGTGAAAACCGGACATTCCGTGCCGGAATGGATGGGAATACGGCGTCCGATGAAGCCAAAATCCCAGCAACACGCTATTCTATGCACCGCCAATGCACTCCGCCAGCACCGCCTCATTCTCCGTTCGATTCGAAAACGCCTTCACATTATCTACCCCTAATTGCAATTCCCGCCGTGTAATGTTTGTCACGATGTGCGCACACAACAACACTTACAACCGGTTCCGGCGCGGGATGGAGGCGGGGCTGGCGGAGTGCATTGGCGGTGCGTAGAGTAGCGTGTTTGGTGAGATTGGGGGTGCATCGGACGCCGGATGCCCATCCCCCCGCGTAAAAGACGCGTAATATACACACTATATTCACACACAAATGTGTCGGAAAACCGGGACATTCCCGTTGCCGGCCATGGATGGGAAATACAGCGTCCGATGAAGCCAAAACACCCAGCAACACGCTATGTCTATGCACCGGCCAATGCCCACTCCGCCAGCCACCGCCTCCATTCTCCGTCCGATTTTCCAGAAACGCCCCTTCACTTATCTACCGCTAATTGCAATTCCCGCCGAATTGTGATGTTGTCACCGATGTGCGCACACAACTAACACTTACAACCAGTTCCGGCGCGGATGGAGGCGGGGCTGGCGGAGTGCATTGGCGGTGCGTTAGAAGTAGCGTGTTGGTGAGATTGGCGGGTGCATCGGACAGCCGGATGGCCCATCCACCCGGCGTAAAAGACGCAGTAATATACACACTATATTCACACACAAATGTTGTGAAACCGGACATTCCGTGCCGGATGGATGGGAATACGGCAGTCCGATGAAGCCAAATCCCAGCAACACGCTATTCTATTGCACCGCCAATGCACTCCGCCAGCACCGCCTCATTCTCCGTCGATTTCGAAAACGCCTTCACATTATCCACCGCTCAATTGCAATTCCCGCCGTGTAATGTTTGTCACGATGTGCGCACACAACAACACTACAACCGGTTCCGGCGCGGAGGAGGCGGGCTGGCGGAGTGCATTGGCGGTGCGTAGAGTAGCGTGTTGGTGAGATTGGGGGTGCATCGGACGCCGGATGCCCA